>PGFW01004916.1:0-10970 GCA_003123925.1 Haematobia irritans
CCGCGAAACGAAATTTTAAGACAAACTAAGTTCGGTTTGATGGCCTTAAAAAAAATTGTCTTTTGAGGTGGTAAATCAAGAAAATAAATGTGCTCTTTGAGAAAATACTTTATACAAAAAGACAATTTCGTTCGTTAAAATTTCGTCCTGAATGAAATTGATTTTTTCTTTGGATGTAAAAAATAGAATGATGTATATCAATTTAAAAAGTACACTAAAAAAAATATTGTCCGTGAGGGCTGCCGAAGGTTCGTTAAAATCGTGCAAAAAATATGCATATAGCTATAGAAGTACTGCATCTATATATAAGTTTTTCACTTGTCCAAAAACGTGCGATAAACTATTTCAATGGATTTAGTTGTATTGTCCCTTACACATTAAAGTGGCTTTGACTTTAAAAAATGGGTATGCATAAGCATGAAAGAAAAATTGTTTTGGGGGTCAGGTTAACTTGAAACTTTAAAAAAATTCAGAAAAATTCTTTAAAATTAATGAAATATTGTTCTTTAAAATTTGTTGTCTTTTTGCATCTTGACTACAAAAGCAAAATCGTTCAAAAATTAGGAATTATGTTTTTGCAAGGGCGGTTTTTTACTTGAAACATACCATAATTATCTACTGGAAGACGAGTCGCTTGAAATTTTGAAAAATAAAGCTGTCGTTAATTCGGTTTTAAAAGTAACTTACTAGCATATGAAAGAAAAAAGCGAAAAAAAAAACAGTATAGAAATTTTAAAAGTGCTTCTAGAAGCAATACACAAAGCCCAAAATGTTAAAGAGAAGAATTTGTGTCTTAAAAGTATCTCACTTGTATTCTCCGCTTCTTTGGCTGCGGAATCAATACCAAATTTTTAAAGTAAAGACAAAATCTTTGGAACCGGGCATGCTTTTTTTCAGTGCAGGCTTACTCTTAAAATGCTTTCAGCTGCTAAGTTAAAATAAGATTGTTTTTAATTGTGTCAAATAATTAAAAATGCCCTTTCAACAGAACGCGTTTAAAAAAAGATTAACGAAAATAATGCTTATTGCATTATACGTTGCTTGTATTTAAGGATCTTCTTGTTGAACTTCCCTCCATCTTTTTTTCTCATAATTCATGCTAGAATTGTTCCTAATTTGCTTGAGAAATTGGTCACAGTTTATAAGGTCTATAAGATATTCTTTTTACCCCAAAAAATCCCGCCTAGAATAAAATTTTTAACCCCTAAAATCAGCCCCTAAAACGTGAAAAAAAAACCCTAAATTTTGGCGGAAAAACACTGAACTCAAACTCTGCATTTTTTGCTAATATCTGTGAATTGAAATATAAAATACTACCCCACTTAATAGAGTATGTTTATAATGTCTAGAAGTATACTTTTGAAATTTTCTTATTATTCTGAAGTAAATCTTACATTTGAATTCAAGTCTGAATCTTATATATATTCATTAGAAAACATTCAAATTATCATAGAATTCACACTCTACTTTCGAATGATATTAAGTTAAGCTAAAATATATACAAATGCCTTGTCCATATTCGTGCGTGTCGCTCCGCAATAAACACAAACGTTTGAAAAATACTAAAAAATCGAATAATTTTTTCAAACATTTTTTCAAAGGATTGTAGGGTACTATTCAAAGTTGAGAAATTGTGAGAAATATCGCTGTTCTACAAACCAAAAAAACAGACATTACCCTCAACAGTAAATCAACAGCAATAGGCAATAATCTCTCAATTGTAATTCCTCAATATTGAAATGCTATTGCCTAACTCCAATAATTTCGTCAAACGTTTTCAATGAGACAAATTAACCAAACTAATCTTATGTGCTGCGAATATTTTTCTTAACCCACAATTTGCATGAAAGTCATATCCGCAGTTCTTACTGAAAGTCAACAACTAAATTTCTAGTGATTTTGTACATTTATTAAATTTTTTCGTTAAAATATAAATAATATTAAAAATAACATTTACAATATATAAAAATAATAATATGCTTATAATACCAATCAAAAACATAATTATCTTATAAGGGTATTAATGAACTAAAACTATCAATTACAACTTTAAATAACTTAAACATTTTTCATTGTATAATTTCCCCCATAATTGTTGGTCTCACCATAACTATTAATTAATTAAATTATTAAATTAATATGGGTGGACAATTTCAAATAATTACTATCGAGGAACTTGCTGCCTACGTGTTAAGAATTAGATTCCATCAAGAGGAATTCACAAAATATCAAAACCTGATGACGGAAATTAAATTCGAATGCTAATGCACATTTATCATCGCAGAAGTTTCTTGAATTTAAGGACTGTTTGCCACCCTTTGTTTTAATTGGTTGCATCTTTGCAAAGTTTTTCTGGAAATCTTTTTCTTTGTGTTTCCCTTCATCGATTTTTTCACCGCGTCAACATCTCTCCAAGAATATAACATATCCAATGATTTTAGTTTTCTGCCAAAACATTCTGAGTTTTGTGATTTCCCAATTACGTTTTCCATTTCACTTTTTATTTTGACTTTACAATTATAATGTAACGTTTTGATTAATTTCAGTTTTATGTCAATAAAATAACTGACAACGTATTACTCGTGGCCACAAAATGTATTGAAACCACAACAAAATTCCTCAAGCAACGGTTGGTGCTCAACAAAATTCTTGGTAAAACTCATTTAAAAATTCGGGAAAATTAGCAAGGAGACTTGATGACTAGGAGAGTTAGAATAAAATTTTCAAGGCAATTTTCAATTCAAACAAAAATATCAAATTAAACCGATTGATGCGATGTAAATTAAACTATAGGCGTTGATTGCGAATTACAACCAGTAGTTTGATATGGACAAAGGCAAAATACCAAGTTTAATTCATTGTACTTTGATTTATGGAAAACTTTTCTCTTTTTCGATAAGCCACCATCATTTTTCATTGCGTCAACCTCTTAATGTTTCAAAGAACTGCAGCATGCAAATATTTTTAAAGTTTTCTGCAATGAGATTTAAATTTTAGTGACTTCATCTAAAGTGTTTGATTTAATTTTTATTCAATATTGACTTACCAAATTATTATAAAACTAATTTGAAGCAGTTCGCAGTTAACTTGTCCAACATTTTTTCATCGGTCCAGCTTTTTAATGTTTTAAAAGAACGTAGAATCCCATAATTATAGTTTTCGCAAAGAGATATTAATTTTAGTGTCTTCCTTAAAGTTTCATTATAATTTTTTTTTTTTTCACTTACGTATTATTAGAACTAATTTGGAGTAAAATCAGTTTTTGTCTTAAATATTTTTATTTCTTTCAATTTGACAAAACGAACTTTCGTTAGCACAAACAAGTATTTTGAAAACCACATTGGTTTTTTCGTTGCAATTTCTAGGTATGATGTTTTGTCAGAGTTTTTCTCAAATTATCTTCAACCCTTTTTTTCAAAAGACTTTCGTCAACATTTTGGCAAATTGGAAGTAATTCGGCAAACAAATTTGAAGATGTATTGAATATTGAGGCTGTTTTCAAGTCAAGTTGAATTTATGTTGATAATTTATAGTTAGCCCTCCAAACTGAAAAGTTGTTGCCATTTGATAAAAACGCCTCAATCCTGTCTGTTTCATTGGGTTACCACTAAAATTGGATGAACAAATATGATTTTCGTTGCTGGGAATCCATTCAAATGTACGGCGCGTACAATTGACGAACTTAACGTGAGATAAGAGTCTGCGATAGTGCTGTTGAAAAGTGAAAAAACATTTATCTGATATAGCGAGTCTCTCTTTAAGATGTTTAGAAACTGCTAGAGCAGATTCGAATGGCATTGTAAGACAGTTTTGATTTGCTGATCAGATCGCTTTCGATAAGAATCTTCTTGATAATTTCTTCTAAGTTGGACTTACGCTTTACAATCCACTAAGGAACAAATATAACATATATATGTTGTGATATTTTATACAGGGAGCGAAACAGAGAGAAAGAGTATAGAGAAAGAGATAGGATGGAAACCGGGAGGGTTGACAAAAGATATCAAAGCGAGAGAATCAAAAGGGAGCAATTTCTGTGAAAATGCTTGTATTTTGTTTCGGAAAACTGTTTTATGTGTTCATTTGTTTTGTTATACGTTTGCATCTATTATAAGGGTTTTCCAAAAAATTTGATATGCTTAATTCCTTAAATATTTATTTAATTTGAATGATTAAATTTGGGCACAATTTTCTTCTTGATTCGTCAAAGAAATCGGAACATACGACGAATAATTCCAAATATTTAGGAAGAAAGGAAATTAAAAAAAAAACAACAGTGAAAAAATAATAAAAATTACAAAGGGATCTTCAGAAACAAAAATAAATTTAGTTCCTCTTTATTAATAAGTAGTCCAAGAGAAGTTGACGAATACTTCTTCAAAAATAAAAGGGTCATTAAGTTCGCGATTTTTTTTCCGGCTAAATTATTTTTCATGTTCTTAGCGGCAAAACTCGATCTGTAAAAAGTAGAATAACATTAAGCTTTTGTTTTAGCAAATTGTAATTATAACTTAGTGGGGAATGATCAAAGCAACAATTTGAAAAAGTTTAGTTTTTTTTAAATGAATATTAAAAGAAAAGAAAAACGCGAACATTTGGCCATTTTAGAGCGATAAATGACAACATTAATTACGCGGCCCTTAAAGGTAAAAATGAAATTAAGTACAAAATCCATTCGTTAATAAATATTGCATTATCTTATTTTGTATATCTTAAATACGATAAATTTTAAATGCATTTTAAAAATGATGTTAAATGCTAGACAGCATAGTTCACGCCTAATTATGTTTATTATTCACGTTTTCTTTGCTTTTGTTTGGAGTTTTTGAATTTCTTCGAAAATTTCAAAAACTTTTATACCAAAAAACATTTGTTTTATTTACGATTTTTTTTTGCCAATAAAAAAATGTAATTTTTTATCGCAAAAAGATCACTCTATTTCGTTATATCAAGCACAAAAGTTTTTCTTTCCTGACTGTAATCTTTATAAAACAAACCATTTCGATATTCATTGTAAAAATTTAATATAGTAATATATAATATAAAATATAATAAAACTAAAAAAAAATTGTGTTCGGTCAGACAAGGGATTGAACCCACATCCTTTTTTTGCCATGCAAGGCGAGGACATACCTAACAATTGCTCATTTGCTCAACAAATGTATGTTTCTGTTTTGCCTATGCGGCTCGTGGGTCGCTGCAAAACTATGCTATATAATATGAACTTATAACGATAATTGTCAATGGTGATATTATAAACATGCTACGTAGCCCATGGATGGTGTTGTTTGGATTATCTGAAAACTCTAATGGTCCTAGGTTCGATTCTCCGTCCATAAATTATTAAATTTTATAAAATTTTAATAATTACTTCAACATTGTTTGTATTATCAGATTAATGAGGTGCATGAACTTAAAAATTCTCGTGGGAAGTGATGAAAGAGATGTGAAGGGGAAATATGCATATTTAGTCACTCAAATTGTTTTTGAGTACATATTTTCTTTTTTTGAAGAAAATTCTCAGTATATAAATAATTTTGGGCTCATTTAATGCTTCTCCAAACATAAGGAAAAGTCAAATAGTCGTGGCCGGGGTCCGATTTTATATTATATCCCTGCACCACTTTGTAGCCTACATTTTTCGATACCATCTCAAATCCTTCAAATTTATTGGGTGCTCTATATCTTGGTTATATTCCCATTAAATCTGATCCAAATATTTTCTAGACTTAAAATTTAAACCGGCTAATGCGCGAGGACAATGTTAGTAAAAACCGATAAGAAAAATCTAAGGTCGGGCGTAACAGACTATATTATACCGTACACCATTCCGTACATCAAAATTTTGGAATCTTTAAAATTTGTTGCGAGAAATAAATAAATGTTCATATTCCAACTACAAATATTTAAAACCGAATCGATTTGGAAAAATGCACACTTCTATAAAATCTCTAGGCTTAAAATTTAAACCGGCTAATGTCCTAGAATAGAGCAAAATGTTATGGGATATATTTAAATCTAAAGCCTTTTTATGCAATTTTGCAAATGCGCATTTTTGATTTATCTGGAGATAGATATGAATTCGAGGTATTGGTAAATGTTAGGCATTTTTACCTTTTTCCGACTTAGTAGTGCAGATTTTATATGGTAATGGGCCTGGTATCGCCAAGATATGTTAGGTGGTGAATTGTAGGTTTTTGGACACTTAATCTTAACCGATTCTGCGAAACTAGTACAATTTCGGTGTGTACTCTGAAGAAGATATTGACGTAATATGTAAGATTATGCAACCTAAATTTTAGTACACGCAATTTACACAATATTAAAGGTAAATTCATTTAAAAAGCAAATGACAGTTTTTAAATTAAAGAAAGTTTAAATGTTAATCCTTGGCTTGCAAAAATTTTTTTCATTACATTTAGGACACCAATTTTGGATATTAGCGTCTCTCTGTTAAAGTCTTTCAATTAAGGCATATTTTCTGTAAAGTAAAGAAAAACATTTTTAGTGTAAAGAAATAATCCTAAAATCAACTGACATAGTGAATCGTTATATTTAAGATAAAACGTTTTAAATATAGGCTAAGACTTATTTTAAGGATTTGGATCTTTAGTTTAAAGTTTTTTAGGAAGTAAGAAATCCCTTTTTCCTCTCCTATCTGCTATAATTTGGATTATTAAACTTACATTTGTTTAAACGTAACATAAATACTTTATTAATATATCGCAAACAGAAAATAAAAACTCGATGAAGTGAGATCTGTGTCCAATTGTAATTTATTTGATCCTAGATTTAAAGCCAGTGTCTTTATTTTAAAAGCAGCCGCATCTTTGGGCTCGTACTCAATACTAAAATCTTGAAAGGGAGAGGTCAAAACCTTTGGATGCCAAGTAAACTTTTTTTTGAGTGCGTAGTGCCGAAATGACTGTATTATAGTATAGGCCCCATAATGCGACCGATCTTCCCGATTTTACCTTTTGGGCTTGTAAGAAAATCTTAGTTGTTGTTCGTATCTGCCTGAAATTGAGAAATCTGGAGTTTTGCAGGACTAAATAAATAGGTTTTATCAGGAACTAAAAGTAGTTTTTAATGCAATTTGACTTGAAAATTGTAAAAATCTAGAAGTTTTAAGACTAAAAAGAGGTGTGGCGGAAACGATGAAGTATCGGTCCATATTTCAGTAATAGGCTTCCAAATAGAACGCGATCTTCGATTTAACTCATTGGGTTTCTAAAAATTTGGCGATTTGAAAATTTGAAATTATAAAATATACTGGTATTTTATGACCACAAAGATCGTGCAATAGGATTTAAGTTCTTTTCGGTCCAACTTTGGTAAGGCCGGATTTCACTTCCTGAGGGTATAGAGCGCGCAGCTGATCATGAAAATTGGCTTGAAAACTGAATGTAAAATTTCGCAGATTTTAACTAGCACCACAAAAAAATTTCACGGAACATTTTTCGCAAATTAAAATTTTAATTGAGTTTTAAAAAAATATCCCAATAAAAAATTTAAATTGAATCAACAAATTTTTTTTATTGAAGAACATAAAATCAATCGGGACAAAAAAATAATAGTATCAATTATTTTTAATTGATCAATTAACTTTTTTAATTGAACGCTTCAATTAATTTTAATTGATACTTAATCATTTCTGTGATTGAAGACAATTTCAATTAAAATTAATTGGATCAAACTGATTTTCGTGAATTGGATCAGAAAAATTTTTTTGTGTGTCTAGTAAAATCAATTAAATAATGGGGGGTGAAATCTACAGATTTAGATTTCAAAACCCCCCCCCCCCACCCCCCCCGCCCCCCCCCCCCCCCCGCCCCCCCACCCCCCCCTCAAAGGTGTTATTTTCGTCATTTTTCTTGCACACTTACTAAGAGAAAATGTTGAAAGATTCCTTCTAAAAACGTCAAACCAAAAGGTCGCTGTAAGTAAATCCAGAAATCTGATATATGTCCTTCAAATGGGTAAAATCTTTACATTTATTCTTTTCAGAAAAGTTAACGGATTGAACTGCTTTGCTTGCTTTGCTGAAATTTCAAAGGAAAACTAGTAATATTTGATTCATGGTGGTGGGTATTTAAGATTCGGCCGCGGCCGAAACTTACTGCTGTATATACTTGTTTTGTTTAAGTATATCCACCTGATGGTAACTTTTTTGTTGATTTTTCTATTCTTTTTTTTGAAGACATTTAATTGTAGAAAAATTAATTTTGATTAATACAGCGGCCAAAAAGCGTATTTTTCTAATTTCTAAGACTGGTCCAAAAGAACGTCATCGGAAGTGGAAAAATATTGATGGAAGCTCCTGAATGCTCTTAGAAAAGTATTATTTGTGGAACAATTTTAATTTTTTGCCTGGCGCGATATACACACAAAAAAATTTCACAACGAAAATTTTTCCACCAGTGGTGGGCAAACGATTAGCATCCGCCACTTGCCATACACAAGGTCGTGGGTTCGAAATTCCTGCTAACGACCGAACACCAAAAAGTTTTCAAGCGGTGATTATCCCACCTCAAGTAATGCTGGTAGACATTTCTGAGGGTTTCAAAGCTTCTCTAAGTGGTTTCAACTGGAATGTGGAACGCCGTTCGGACCTCGGCTATAAAAAAGGAGGTCCCTTGTCGATTTGAAGGCTTAACATGGAATCGGGCAGCACTAGTGATAAGAGAGAAGTCACCAGCTGTGGTAATCACAATGGACTTGAAATAAGTCTAAGTGAGCCTGAACAATCGGGCTGCCACATAAACCTAACCTAACCTAAAACCTTTCCAATATAAACTTTTAAATTGAGTTTTAAAAAAAATTGTATTCAATTAAAAATTTAATTGATTCAACAAATTTTTTAAATTTTTTGAAACAAAAATCAAATCACAAAATAAATAGTATCTAATTAAATTGTTTTTAATTGGATCAATTAACTTTTTAATTGATCTTCAATTAATTTTTTAATTGATTACTATCGATTTCTGGTATTGAAGACATTTCAATTAAAATTAATTGGATCAATTAATTTCGTGATTGAACGGAAAAAAATTTTTTTGTGTGTATCTTTCACATACTTTTTCTCATTTTTTTTTTCTTTTTTTATCATTAACTCAAATATTCGATGTAAACATAGAAGTTTTTGCTCGTTTTTGAGTTATATGGTATGGTAAAGCGAATAGCAAAATAATTGATTCCTTTAAAAAATTCATATTTCCCGAACAAGAACCTGTTACAGCCAAGACAAAACTGTTGGTTTTGCGCCTGACAAACAAATTAACGGGTGCGATAGGAGGAGTGTATATTTGTTTTTATAAGTAATTTCACTAACGAAATTGTTGCTATGGCTGGTTGGATTCTGATAGTAGATGGAAATCAAATAATTCGTTGAACAAAATTGGTCAATACACGAAAAAAAAGTGAACTGTTTTATAAGGTAAGGATGAACTACAATTTTCACAAAAAATATATAGTAATCAATTAATTTTTTAAATTGGATTCAATTAACTTTTTAATTGATCTTCAATTAATTTTTTAATTGATACTATCATTTCTGGTATTGAAAGACAATTTCAAATTAAAATTATATTGGATCAAATTAATTTCGTGATGATCGGAAAAAAAAATTTTTTTTGTGTGTATGCTTTCGGCATACTTTTCTCATTTGTTTTTTTTTCTTTTTTATCTTAACACTCTTTAAACTCAAATATTCGATGTAAAACTAGAAGTTTTTGCTCGTTTTTTGAAAGATTTATGGTATGGTAGCGAGTAGCAAAAATATTGAATTCCTTTAAAAATTTCAAGTATTTCGACAGACTGTTACAGCCGAGACAAACTGTTTGGTTGCCCTGAACAAAAACAAATTAAAGTTATATTGTTTTTATAAGTAATTTCAACTACGAAAATTGTTGCTATGCTGGTTGGATTCTGATAGTAGATGAAATCAAACATAATTCGTATGAACAAAATTGGTCAATACACCGACAAAAAAGTGAAACTGTTTTATAGGAAAGGATGGACTACCTCGCACAAATTGAACTAAATTTTACTCACATTTTGAGATTTCGCCACAAAGCGTTGTTAAAACCAGGAACATTTTAATGCCGGCTGTTGTACTTTTTTAACTGCAGTTCAACGGAAATTACATCATCTCATAGAAGAAAAAATTAACTAAAATTAAAGAAGAAAATCATTGGGGCTAAATCATGACCATTTTAACCATACTGTAAGTTCATTCTTACTATTTTTGGAATCGTCGAAACACTTCTTTGCTTGTTAGCATATGAACTTAATGTGTACGGTCATTGAACTTAATACCTCACGTTTGTTCATAAAATTTTTGAGAACAATAGACCTTAAAAAAAGTAAGAATTTCAATTAAGCTGATGGAAAATTATAAAAAATAATAATAAAATTTAACGACAAGCAAATACTTTTTTTCCAATAAAAAATAAGTTTAAATTTAGCGTTATTTAACTACCGCGGAAATTTTTTTCTGTGTACAACAACAAAAAATCAAGGAAAACTCTATAAGCCAATTTAATTATTATTTACATTTTTTCCCAATATGAGAAAATTTTAATTGAATTTTTAATTATTTCCTTGCCTTACCTCAAGACTACATGAAAAATCAAAATACAAGAAAGAACTCTTCGAATTTCCAGAAAAAGGTGTTCAATAATTTCTAAAAATAAAGTACAATTTTAATAATTTTTAACTCCAATTTTTCATTTTCGGAATACCTACACTTTCTTAAATAATCAGAAACATATTAATTGTGTTTTCTTAAATTGACTAAAATTTGTACCTCATTTGTGTCCAATACGCTCACTGGTAAATATATGTATTTAAGTTTTCTAAAAATAAAACCTACATTTTTTAATCATGGTGGTGTTCGTTTATTTGCTGTTATGTTTTGGCGATCTTCATGCGTTAACTTGGTAGCTTAAAACATATTCGAGATATGAGTT
>PGFW01004925.1:12438-24177 GCA_003123925.1 Haematobia irritans
TATACGGCACAAGCGGAAGTGGGGAAAGGCCGGTATATAGCAGATATTTTCAAGCCACACAAAAGGACCGTCAAAGTTCGCAAAGAATAAGTCCTGGGTATTGGCAAGCCTCCTGGTAACCTGTGGCTTGTGAAAAAAGAGCAAAAAAAAAATATGCCCATAGTCCTCTCCGGGACTGTCAATGCCAAGACATTACAAAAGATGTCGTTGGATATTAAACGGTTTGCTGACCTTTCCTGAAGCAAACATGACACGGTGTTCCTATTCGTACTGTTTTGGGCCTGATTTGGATTTGCCCGATTACACGTAAAAAGGCCATGAGTGTACGCGGCCAACAGCACGCGCGGGGAAAAAAAGTTATTTCTTAATAAATTTTCTCCAATTCGATAAAAAAGTATTAACTTTTTGGATTATTAAAATGTTGTTTTTTTCAATCTATGCCTAAATTTCTATATGTGTAGGTGGATGTCCACGATGTCCAATGAAAATATTGATATTCATTTTGTTCAATATTTGCCTAAATGAACTAAAACAAGGGAAACAGTTATGCGCAATCGAAGTTTAATGATTTACTTAATTTGTATTTGCAACAAAATAATTTGAATATCTTAAAATTTGTAAATTTATAACAAATGCGCATACTATAATTTTTTGTTTCGAACTACGAAATTTTCTTTAACAAGATAAAACTGAATGTGTAATAAAATTTCTTCTACTTGTCGTAACGTTATTAACTAGATTTTAGTTAAACATTTATTATAAATTACGAATCACATTTTACACATCTTCCGACAGCCGCTTTGACTGTGTTCACAGTGTAAACTTCACACTAAAACATAGCACATATTCCTCAACTGTTGTAGATTTCAATTTTAAGTTTTCAATAAAAATATATCATATTCCTGTCATTATGCCATTGTTTAGCCATATTTCCATCTCTGGCCTTAGAAGAGAGTGTAGGTGATTGCCTACAAAAGGAAAACTTTACCCACAAGTGTGCGGCGTCTGATGTGACTCCTCACAGTGTGAAAGTAAATGAAATGAAAAGGTTTTTTGATTTTGGTCTCTGTGCCTAACAAAATGCACGCACAGGCATTTATTTAATGAGTGGGTGGAGGGTCGAGGATGTGGAGAGGGGTGATAAGAGAATGAGAGATATTAAAACTAAAGAATGAGAACAATCAAAGATGGGAGCAAATGCAAACAGAGAAAGAGTATATTTTTAGTATGGTCAATTATGGTGGGGAGTGAGTAGTGGGTGTTTGAGGTGAATTATAAGCAAGATGCTGTTGACGCATACTACACCAGCTGCTGTCGCTGCTGTAAACTGTTGTAAGAATATTTTCGGCATATGGATATTATGAGAGTCAAAACAACGGAGAATAACAACAAACTGGCTGTTGATACAAGAGAAGAATAAATCTAACATATGATGGTAATAATGATGTTGATATTTCTCTCTACAATGTTATTGTTGCTTTTAAATATGGTGGTTGTGATTAAGACGATGATGATGATGACGGTGGTGTGATAATGATGCTGCTCTGCTGTTTTTTTTGTGTATAGTCGTGATACTCTTGGCGCGTGCTGCCCAATGAATGCTTTTGCCTTTGTTGTTTTTGTTTATTTGAGGGAGACAACGACGACTACGACGCAGAGCATCACATGAAATGCATTAGAAATTAGTTAAGGTCGTTCTCTGGTTTGACTACGTTAGCGTTGCTGTCGCCCCCCAAAACTGTCTCTTATACACAGCATTGGAGATGACTCTTTGTGATTATGTGTTTCGTTGTTTTTGCCTAGGGAAGGGGGGACATTCAATGATGGTGGTTGGCTTGAATGCTGCTACTGCTGCAAATGAGATGCTTTCTACTATGCTTTGAGCTCTGCCGTGTTGTGTAAAATATGCCCTCCACCACCATTGTCGTGTCTGTGTTTTTGGATACGTTTTTCGGGGGAGCATTCATTACACATTAGATTTTAGTTAATTTTTTCCGTACTTTTAGCGGCGTTGAGTAAAACTTTTCATTAGTCGCGCTCAGAGCCTCCAAACGAAAAGGATGTGCAGAGGATGTGCAGACATTAGAAACTAAACAATAATCAAACAAAAAAAGGCAAAAAATATTACAACAAAAAAAAAACAAATAAATAATTTAGAGAAAAAAAACACACACAAAAATTAATTTAAAAAAAATTGAAATAAATTTCGAAAAAACAAGAATTTTGAAAATTTTCGTGAAATAAAAAGAAACAAAATTAAGAACTAAATTCTAAATCCCCCCCAAAAAAACAAACTAATTTATTAACTTATTAAACAAAGACCCATCGGAAAAAATTAAAAAAATAACAGTAAATTTTTGTCTCGGTTTGTGTTCGTTTGGTTGTCCAGCTTATTGCTTTGTGTGCGTACGTGTGTGTGTGTGCACTGCTTGTGTTTTTTTGTTCTTATTGTTGGAGTGTGCATTTATGCATTTTCGCCGCTGTTTCGTTGACGCAGTCGTTGCCTTCCCTCCTCCGGAAAAAATTATGCCATGCCTTGCTACACCGTCATTTCGGTTCTAACAAACGCAAAATTTATCGATGCATTTTTGTTTTTGTAATGCGTTTTTTTTTTTTTCAACGGTCATGCGTGAGATGAGAGTCGTCTAATCATTAAAAAAAAAAAAACAAACCCTCGAAAACATAACGAAAATAATGAAAAATTTAACTAAATAGTGGTCATCATCACAAACTTTTAATAACTGAAGTTTAAGACACTTTAAGCAAATTTACCCAACAAAACCCCATTTCTTCCAAAAAAACAAAAAAACCTTCAAAATCCAGGCGATTAAATAGCACGCATAAGGTTTATGTGCAGTAACTAAGTTTTCAAAAAAACAAAAAATTCATTAAGAAAAACATCCCCTTTGGCAAAAAGGATTTGCTGTTGTGCCCAAAAACTTAAAAAAAACCAGACAACCCAAATTAAAAAGGAAACTTTCCATCTCAGGACTTAAAGAAGGTAAATATTAATCATTGTTTTTTTTCTGTTTCAAAATATTTTATTTTGAGTCCTCTGCAAGAAACCATTCAGAGAGCGAGAGAAAGATAGAGAGGGAGAAAGCCAATGTATTTTGTCCTCCATCCATTCTTGCCTCTGGATGTGCTGCCATTCACAACTCCTTCCCCCATGTGTCTGCTTACACAAAATCTGCTTGACCATCTGTATGGCTGTTTGTCTATCTGTATGTCCGACTATTTGTTGGTCAGTCAGTGTCTGTGGAGAGACTAGCAGCTAACCTTCAAAGTTGTGTCGGTTGTGTTTTCCAAAACAAGTCCTCAATCACTATTCAACACTCGGACACTACACCACACCATTAGAACATCATACAGACTGACCAACAGACATACTGCACACCATTTATCCCAACTACAGCAACAATTTGAATAAGTAAAACCAAAAAACCTAATCCCGCACATTTTATGGAATAATATTAGAATACTCTATAAGAGGTATTAGTCGACTAAATGGGAAAACTAACAAAAAAAAGGCAATGTCTAAAAATAAACAAAAATCTATTTAATTACGTGAATGCTGTTATACTCGTAGTTGGGAAATTGGTTTAAGATTCTACCATCAAAGCAACTTCTTCTCAAACTATGGTGAAGATCTCTCGATTTCAAAGAGTTCTCATATTCACATATCTATATAGAGATTAAAGTCAGAACCAATAATAAAGTCCTTCGTAATTGTTGACTGATCCTTATGAAATTTTCTAGAGAAGTTTTTTGCAAGAATGACTTTAGTGTCATACGAAGTTCAAAATGGGCGTATTTGAAGTAAAATTTACAAATTTAAAGAAATAATGAACAATTTTGTACGAATTTTGTAAATCTTTATGCTTCATTTGTTTACAATTTTTTTTTCCAAATTTTTTCGGTCATTTAACTAATGTACGCAAAAAAATTATTAGAGTACAATTCCATGAACTAAAATAATCAAGTTAAATTGGCGTTAGTGAAATAGAGGGTTCGTTTTTTTTTGTGTACTTTTTGATATTTCTTAGATGGTTCAGAATAAAGATTTTTAACGGGTGTCTTCACATTCTCCATTTTTTGCAAGTTAAAAAAAATTTAATTCCAATATTTATACCCTGAATCACTCCTGCTCTTGAGACATGTTTGGGATGATCATATTCCTTCTCTGGGTGCTGTTTTATTCCAATCGACTTCAAATTTGGACAACTATGTATTTTAGGTTAGAATTGAACCCTATTGATTTTGAAAGAAATAGGTTCTGATTTAGGTATAACTCCCATATATACACCACAGAAAAATAACTTTCCTCAGGAAGGAAATTTAGACAAACGAAAATTTCACAAGTTTTCTGATAAAAAAAATAAAAATAAAAATAGAATTTGAAACAAGTATATACGGCCAGACCGAATCTTATGTACCCTCCACAATGGATTGCATAGAAACTTGTACTAAAGACTGTCATCCACAATCGAATTACTTGGGTTGCGGTAACACTTGCCGATGGCAAGGTATCTTAAAACTTCTTAACACCGTCTTCTCAATTGTAGTTAGTCCATACGGGGTATATATTAAACACAAATAAAAAGGCCAATTAAATACGTATATAATTCAGTTTGACAAAATTTTCTATAGAAATAAAATTTTGACAAAATTTTCTATAGAAATAAAATTTTGACAAAATTTTCTATAGAATAGAAATATTAAAAATTTTCTATAGAAATAACATTTTGACAAAACTTTCTATAGCCACTAAATTTGACAAAAATTTTCTATTGAATAAAATCTGACAAAATTTTGTGATAGTAATAAATTTTGGCAAATTTCTATAGAAATAAAATTTGAAAAATTTTCTATTAGAAATAAAATGTTGACAAAATTTGTGTATAGAATACAATTTTGGCATGGTTGTTAGCGGCCATATACTAGCTCAATATACCAAATTTCACCACGTAACAAATTTCAACCAGATCGTATGAATTTTTCTCCTCCAAGATCGTACCAGATCGTATGAATCTTTCTCCTCAAATCTGGAGATCGGTTTAAAAGGGGGCTACATATAATTATGGACCGATATAGACCAACTTTTGGATGATTGTTAGAGACTATATACTGACACCACGTACCAAATTTCAACCGGACAGGGTGAATTTTGCTCTTCAAGGGCTCCGGAGGTCAAATCTGGGGATCGGTTTATATGGGGCTACATATAATTATGGATCATATCGACCAATTCCTGCATGGTTGTTAGAGACATATACTAACACCAACGTACCAATTTCAACCGAATCGGTTGAATTTTGCTCTTCACGAGGCTCCGAAATCAAATCTGGGATTGGTTTATATGGGGCTATATATAATTAGGACCGATGGGGCGACCATTTTGCATGGTTGTTAGAGACCATGTGCTACACCATGTACCTAACATCTCACCACGATCGGATAATTTGAAATTCTTCTCTAGAGGCTCCGCAAGCCAAATCTGGGACGTTATAAATGGGCTTATATAAAATTATGGACCCAATGTGGACCAATTTTCATATGGTTTTTAGAGATATCGTATACCAACACCATATATCAAATTTCATGCACGATCGATGAAACTTGTGTTCTCTAGAGAGATCGCAAGCAAATCGGCCCAATACCCATCTTCTAGAGGAAGAGAGGAGCAACAGGATCGTTTCATTATATGGGAAATCGTACTATAATATGGACGGAGGTGGGTATACTGACTACAACACACTGTACCAATTTCAGCCCGATCGGATGAAAGTTTGCTCTCAATCAGAGGTCCAAGCCAAATTTGGGGTCCGTATATTGGGCTATACGTAAAAAGGACCTATGCCATTTGCAATACCATCCGATAATCAATAAAACTGTTCAAGTTTCAAGTCGATAGCTGTTTTCAGAATTAGATGATTTCAGGAGCCACCTGTGCAATGGTACATGCCGCCTTGCATACACAAGTCGCTGGGTTCGATTCCTGCTACGCGAACACAAAAAAGTTTTTCAGCGGTGGATTATCCCACCTCATTAATGCTGGTGACATATTTCTGAGGTGTCAAAGCTTCTCAAAGTGGTTTCACTCGGAATGTGGAACGCCCGTTCGGACTCGGCTATAAAAAGGAGGTTCCTTGTCATTGAGCTACAATGAACGGGCGCACTCAGTGATAAGAGAGAAGTTCCCACTGTGGTATCACAATGGACATGAATAGCCTAAGTGAGCCTATACATCGGGCTGCCACATAACCTAACCTAGAGCGCGATATTCAACAACGTACAGACGGACATGCTAGATCGACTCAGAATTCACCGCGACCAGAATATATTATATCTTATGGGGTCTTAGAGTAATATATCGATGTGTTACAAACGGAATGACAAAGTTAATATACCCCCCATGATGATGGAGGGTATAAAAATTAATTAAATTAAAATTTTAATTAATTTAATTTTATAATAGTTTTGTCATAAGCATCATCAAATCAAATTGCACTACCCTTTTAATTCAAAATATCCCAAAAACATATTTCCTCATTTTATTAAATTGAGGAAAGATCAAATTTTATTATTAATTATAGAAAATGTGCATCTACACTGAAAAAATTATTTACGTGATATTAAAGATTAAGCTACCTCAATTTTAGGATGCACAATTTACACACTATTAAGGACAAATTTCTTTAAAATAATGAAATTTTAATTAAAGGAAAGATTATACTTTTGCTTCAAAATATAATCTATATAAGACACACATTTGAAAATTTGCAAATTTTCCTTAAGTTAAGAAACACACTTTTTGATTTAAAGAAATCGTCCTTAAATTAACTGAAAATAATTGAATCTTTAGATTATAAGATAAAAAAGCTTCAAATAATGGGATAGACTTATTTTCGCAGGGATTTAGCATCATTGGTTTAAATGTTTTTGGAATTAAGAAAATATATTTTTACATTTGAAAGTATCCGTCATAATTATGGATTTTTAAGCTAGCATTTTTGTACTGAATAGCTTTATTAATATATCGGACAAAAACTGAATGTAAATTCGATAAATGAGATCTGTATTCTAAATTTAATTTATAGGTCCCATTTAAAATCAGATAGGACGCAAAAAATTTCCATTATTTTAAAGAGCCCACATCTTTGGCTCGGATCCATACAAAAATCCTTAAAGGAAGGTCAAAATCTTTGGATACAAGTAAATTTTTTTTGAGTGTAGTTATGTCTAAAGAAATGACGACCTAAGTAAAACGATTATGACTTTTAGTCATTGTCGGAAATCGATGTAAAATCCAAAACTAGCTCATAATTCGAATTTAACGATTAAAAAGTCAATTTCGACTTTCGATCAATATATTCGGATATCAAGTTAACCTGAGTTGTAGCTATAGTTCATTACTCCCATTGTCACCTGCTCTAATTCCATTGTGATCTCATTAATAAATTTGCCAAAAAGCAAGTGCAGTTTTTCTATCTTATTCCGAAAATCACCTTCACAATGAATTTATCTGTAGAACTATTTTTAAAACTATTGGTAATCCAATGCGCACAGATGCAAAATGCATGTTTATTTAATTTCATTATTTATTTAATTTTTTTTGTTTGTTCTTTTTGCAATGTTGATTTATAGCATTTTTTGTGTTACAATACATTTCTTCCTTCAAATGTTTTGTGGTCCGTCTGTCCTTCTATATTTTAATTTTTTTGATTTGCTTAAAATTTTTGGCACTTTTTATTTATATTTTTAATTATTGTTGTTTTAATTTTTTCAAATGCCTGCATTTTGTTAAATTGTCAGTTGAGTTTTTTGTTCAAATTTCCCTAAGATGTCTCTTGGTTATTGTGGCTTTGAATAGTTTTTACGAAAATTGTCTTGAGTTTTAATGTTTCATTTTTAACCCATCGTGAGTGATTTATACGTATAAATCAGGTGGGTAGATTTCTTTACTATCACTTGCTTAAGGGGGTTTGCGGGGAGCTTGCGTAATAAGGAAAAAAATTAATCATCTTTACAGAGATTTTTCCTGTTTCTATGAAAAAATAAAGAACATTTTATTAGTCTTTGTTCCTTGTTCCCACACATCCCAATTAATCGAATAATTATAAAACGTGCTAGAACAAGGGCGTAGAAGCAAAATGGGGTAAATTATACAATAGAATTTTTTATAAATTCTTATACTCGACCTATGTTATGTTGGTAGTGCCTCAAATTTCAATGTCTTTTTAAGGATACAAAATTCAAAAAATCGAATTTTCGACTAATAGATCTTTGTGTCGCAAAAACACAAGTGAAGTCATTACCTGAAAAATCGACTTCAATACTTTACTTTAAATTTTCGCAATTTTGCTATAGTTTACATGGGTTGGCGAAAGAGATGATCACGTTTGAGGCCAAGTGTTCCAAAGACAGCTTATTACAATCTGGTGAAATCCAAGAAATTTGAATAGTGCGGCGTTATGAACACAGGCCCCGTCAAAAAAGATTTCTAAAATTAACTCCAATTTTTCAAAATTAAATGATTTTCATCTGCATCAAATTAGCATAAACTGTTCCAAACAATTGTCCGTACACCAAACTCTTAAATTTATATTTTAATTTCATCTTCAGGCCAGTTCGTTTCAAGTAAATTATATTTTAATGATCAAGCTTTAATGATTATTTTCTATTTGATACCAAAAAAGATAAAATAAAATAAAATTATCTAGTTCCTAAGATACGATGAAATATATTTTCAAAAGTTTGGTGTACGGACAATTGTCTGAGACAGTGTATATCCCAAGAAAGTGGAACGAGACAAACGTTGTTTATCTCCTAAAACGGGAAAATTCTTTCATTCAGGTGTTAAGGATTACCTACCACTTAGCACAAGGATGCCCTTCTTAAGACTCTGGACAGGTTGATAGACATTAATCTTAGAACTAAAATTGATTAGATTAAATTATTTTCGAAACTAAAATGGAGTAGGTCTACTGAGACCACATTGCATGAACTAGTCAGCTTTGAAACCTCACTGTTAGTCAATGAATAGACAAAAATGGATTTCAATAAATCGACAACCTCCATCGAGATCTCTTGTAAATGCATTATCAACTCTTAATCATAAATATTGAGTCTGTCTAGACCACTGCTAAGGTAGAGACGTCCCAGCAAAAAAAAGCGTCGCCAAAAAGTAGTAAAATGTTCTTTTTGGATCCGAAGTGTTGCAAAATTGGCGCAGAAAGCGATGAATTTAACATGGGCTTGTCATAGTACGGATGTCAACCATTTCAACAGCCGTTGCTATTATCCATCACTTCTTTAGGTGTGATTCGAATTCAGTGTTTTTGGATGTAATTAAAAAATTTGTGATATTTGACAATAATTAATTTTATAATTTTTTATGATTTTAATGCATTCTGACGCTTGTCTGAAACCCTGACTCAAATCATTTCAAAAATTTTGTAATGTTTTTCCAGAATGGTTTGAAAATTTTTCACAAAAATTTAAAATAATTTTACCATATTATTAATCCTTACTTGTTTTTAATATATTTGAACACAAAAAAGTTCAAAATTGCCTTTAAAAATACTGAAAAATCGATTATAAAAAAAGATAATTAAAAGAACTTCCTGAGTAGTTAAAATAAAGAACATCTTGAGCATACATTTCTGGAAGCTGCTTTTAAAGATGGCCTTTGGAAGTCTTCCAAAAAATTTTGCGCTGGGTATTTTAGCCATCTACAAAAAAAAAATTATTTTCCGATTCAATGCACGAAATTAATTGATGCCAATTATTTTTTTTAATTTAAAATGTCTTAATCACAGAAATGATAGTATGATTTGAAAAATTGAATTCGAGAGTCAATTAAAAAATCTTATTGATACTATTAAATTTGTGATTGATTTTTGATTTAATTAAAAAATTTGTTTGAATAAATTACAAATAATTATTATCGATTTAAAAATGAAAGTCAATTAAAAAATAATTGATACGATAATATTTTGATTGATTTTGTTATATTAAAAAAATTAATTGAAATCAATTAAATTTTTAATTGGAAATTTTTAAAACTCCAATTTAAGACTTTAATTGGAAAAATGTGTCGTGAAATTTTTTTTTCTGTGTAGTTATGGTTAGGTGGCAGCCGATGTATCAGGACTCACTTAGACTTACTTCAGAGTCCATTGTTAACCACAAGTGCGAACTTTCCCTTATCACTGAGTGCTGCCGATTCGATGTTAAGTTCAATGACACGGCTCCCTTCTTTTAAAAGCGAGTCCGAATGGCGCTTCCAACATTATGGCGGTTGAACCACTTAAGAGCACTTTAGAAACATTCACGAAATATCACGCAACTTACTGAGGTGTGATAATCGAATCGTGAAAAAAAATTTTGTTGGTTGTAGTCGAAGAAGAGGTCACTACCCACGACCTTGTGTATGCAAGGCGCGACATGCTAAACCATTGCAAACAAATATTCAAAAGGATATAGTGTAACAAATTACACTTCCGCAAGGAGAAGTTCTATCATCATATTTTTGAATGTTGCTATAAACAAGCTTCAGTCTCCTTGAAAAAGAAGGATAAAAATCGTGGGCATACGCAGATGATGTTGCTCTGAAAGTCAGGGAAAATTCCATCTTATCAATTAGAGATACACATACATACATTACTAGCATGTATACGCGCTGGTTATGGTTTGACTACCAATGCAACCATAGAGTTTGCGTCTTGGTACGCTGTATCTTAAGCAGTCGATACAGTTTTACCTAAAGATCAGCGTAAAGCGTGTTTGTATATCTGCAGGCGTAAGTTAGTAAGAAGATATAGATTTCCAGTTAATTACATGCTGCATCTTATTCCTCTAGACATATTGGACAAAAGTCAGTGGCAACAAGGGCGAACAGTTACATAGGCTATGCTGTGGTCTGAGAAAAAGCGATTGCCACAAGGTCTTAATATACATGCCAGATGTGCCAAACTGTATGGATTACCTCTGCGTAAACCGCTTTTCGACCAAAAAGTTTGAAACACTAATTCCAAAGTGAGACGTGGTGTTACACAGACCCCGGGGAATAAATGATATTAGATTTTATACTGATTGTCAAAAATTAGATAGACAAGAGGGCTTATGGAGTACAGACAAAAAATGGAAACTTAAAATCGCAAGAACAGATTAGCTTAGCAACAGAAAGGTGTCCGAGAAGCAATTTCCGACAAATTGCTTGACATAAATATATACACGAGATTATCTACTATGAAATTCAATCCTGTATTATAATCTTGGATTCTGTGTCCCTTACACGGCAAACGATATAGACAAATTCTATAAACCGATGCTTGAGGATGTATATTTTCACGCTATATGGGTGCCTTAATGCCAGAACATACCAGGAAACTCATACTGCGTGAGAAGGCTGTTAATACGATAATGTCCAATGGAGCAGTAGTTCTCAAAGTGGGGAAATTACCTACATGTATTTTTTTTCTGAAAATTCAGCATTTTGGGGGACAGTAAGGGCACTTTATCTCAATAAATTTTCAATTAATTTTTACCATTTTGTGGCTCTAGGGTGGAATTAGAGCAGCAAGGCTTGATCTTTTAACAATGTTGATGTTAAACACCGTTACGCACTACGTGCCAAACAAAAAATCTAGCCAGAACTTGAAAGAAAATTTTACCGGACAATCTACCAACACAGTCATTTTTATAAGAAAATCGGTGTCAACCTCTCCTGTTGGG
>PGFW01004929.1:0-23373 GCA_003123925.1 Haematobia irritans
CCTAAAGACGCGAGTATAGAACTCGATTAGTATTCGGACATTCTGAGATCAAATTGAGTTAACTCTCCGCACACTAGGCCAGCTCTTGGTGTCGAGGAATCTGGGCCGAAACTTTTTCCAGCAACCTTGTGAGTTAGACGACAGACAGAGCATTCCTCAAAATTTCCCGTTCCATGTTTTTTTTGGCTTTGGAACCCATACGGTCCCCCCAATGCCCTCCTTTAAATTACTGAAATAAAGCCCATCACAAGGCCCTGTCCTTTAGCAAACTGAGCCAAACGATATTTGATCCCTTTTTGTGGAGGACGGCGGGCCAGCTCATCCGGTGATCGCTTCCTTTTTCCAGTTCAAGACTCCTTTGGAGCCATTTTAAGGAATCGCTTTGTTTAGCAGATCGCATTGCTTGTGACTTGATTCTAACTCTTTATGGATTAGCAACATCAAGCATTCTCATGCGTTCCATGAACTCTCTTTCGTGGGGATTACTCATTTTTGATGTCGTTAACTTAGAAAAAGTTCGACTTGTCAGAGTGTCAGCCACCTGTCGAACCGTCTACAGGTCGACTAATTGGGCCTAACTCCTTGGTCAATCTGCCTCAAAATTTATACTCCATGATACCCGTCAACTTGGGCCTGAAGTTGAGCAACCCAGTGGGATGACTTTGAATTTCGATGCATGGTTGCTAATAATCCCCCAACACACTTGAAATTCTTAGATAGGTACCTATTTACGATGATGTTTATCCGCTATTAAAAGCATATTATATTACAAACCATTTTATGTCGTCAAACATATATGTCGAACACATTAACATATATGCCCCAAACATTTTTTATTCAAGTTTATGACATTATTTTGCTTGCACTTAAAAATATTGTGTTAAAAAATTTTGAGTTCCAAACATATAATTTTTACACCCAAACATATGAACAACAGTATTTTTCGTCCGTGTGGATGAACATAGTGTTATTGAGTACTTTGTGCAAAGGAATACCAGACTCCAGCACCAACGAAGTTGAAAGAGAAAATCGTCGTATATGAGAAAATTGGTGCTACGACAAAACCGGGTAATATCAAGGTAGCCAAACCACGATATGAAAAGAGTTCGACCAAAATATGAAATCTGAGAATTAAGTCCGCTGTTATAAGTGCGGCGAAATTGGTCACATGTCAAAGGGGTGTCCGTCCAAAGATTTGAAGTATTTCAAGTGCAAAGGGTTTGGGCATAAGTCGTACGAATGCCCATCGGCGAAAAAAGAAGAAGCACCTAAGGCTGAGAGCAGAAATGTACACGCGTTGACAAATGAAGTAGCCGGATCTCCGAGAAGAATATTTAAAGACGTGTTGATCTACGTGTGTATCAGTATTGATAGATATAGGCAGTGATCTCAGCCTTTTGCGATACGATACTCTGCTGGACCTGTGTGATGTTGAGCCTAAGAAGAGAATACTTAGTGGTATTACTTGGTATTGAATTTCGAGCGATAATTAATTCGATGTCATATGAGAAAATTGCCGATTGAGATCCAGATTTGAGTCATTTGGTACCAGAGTTGAAAAAGGGAATTCAGCGTTCAATTTTCCATTATAAACCAGAGAAGCCTGAAAAATACCCGGTAGAAATGAAAAATGTTTTAATGGATGAAATTGCGGTGACTAGTCGTCCGAGAAGAGTGCCATATGTAGAGCAGCAAATAATTGACAGCCAAATCCAAGAATGGTTAAAGGATATTATTAGACCCAGTTTTTCGGAGTATTGCTCGCCAGTTGTTTTGTTGTCAAAAAAGGATGGGTCGAAGAGACTTTGCTGCGATTACCGGCGTTTAAATAAGAAAATTGTGCGTGATAATTGTCCCACTGCGGTGATTGACGGTGTGGTGCAGAGACTACAGGAATCAAAGCTGTACACAACAATCGACTTAAAAAATGGTTTCTTCCATTTACCCGTAGCGGCAGAATCTAAAAAAATATACATATTCGTGACCCCTAGCGTTCAGTTTGAATCTCAATTCGTGCCATTTGGGTTGACAAATTCACCTGCGGTATTTTGTCGATACATATCTTCAGTTTTCCACGAATTAATAAGGGATGGCACAATTATCGTTTACATGGATAACTTAGTTATACCTTCAGTAGATGAAACATAGGGTGTGGAGAAGTTTAAAAGAGTACTGCGAGTCACGTCGTTAAACGGGATGTAGGTTAAGTGGAGTAAATGTCAATTTCTGCAACGCAAGATTATTTTCTTGGGATACGTTATTCAAAATTCATCCATATCCCCAACAGAGGAGAAAATAAAAGCAATTAGAAATTACCCCGTGCCAACAAGTGTGAAAGGTGTTCAACGTTTTTTAGGCATGGCTTCATTTTTCCACCGGTTCATAAAAGATTACGCATTGATAGCTAAGCCATTGACGGATCTTTTACGGAAAAATTATGTGTTCAAAATGGGTGATAAAGAGCTGTTAGCCGTTGAACAGTTGAAAATTGCGTTATCCAGTGACTCTGTTTTGCGACTATACAACCCTAAAGAGGAAACAGAAATACATACAGACGCTAGGAAGTACGGCTACGGTGGTGTACTTTTGCAGAGAGATTCGGAGGATCAGTGTTTGCACACTGTTGAATTCATGAGCCGTAAAACAACAACATATGAGGAAAAGTATCATTCCTATAAGTTGGAGGTTTTTGGCCATTACTGAAGCTCTCAAAAAGTGGCGCGTGTATGTTTTGGGAGTCAAAATAAAAATTGTGACCGATTGTAATGCTGTGGCAATGACTATGAAAAAAGAAGATGTACCAGTTCGCATTCCAAGATGGGCGATGTTTTTACAAGAGTTCGACTATACTATTGAACATAGTTCGGGAACCAAAATGAAGCATGTGGATGCATTGAGCCGATTTGCTTGTTTGATAATAAATGATACACTACAACCTCGTATCCAAAAAGCCCAAGAGTGTGATGATTGGGTTAGAGCCTAGTCCCTTCGAGTACATAGACAGAGGGGTGTGGAGAAATTGAAAAGTAGTACTCGCGAGTCGCGTCGGTTAACGGGATGCAGGTTAAGTGGAAAATGTCAATTTCTGCGACGCAAGATTAGTTTTTCTTGGATACGTTATTCAAAATTCATCCATATCACCAACAGAGGAGAAAATAAAGGCAATTAGAAATTACCCCGTGCCATCAAGTGTAAAAGGTGTTCAACGGTTTTTTGGGCATGGCTTCATTTTTCCGTCGGTTCATAAAAAATTACGCATTGATAGCTAAGCCATTGACGGATCTTTTACGGAAAAATTCTCTGTTCAAAATGGGTGGATAAAGAGTTGTTACGGTGTGAAGCACTTGAGAATGCGTTATCCAGTGATCTGTGTGCGACTTATACAACCCTAAAAGCGGAAACAGAAATACATATCAGAAGACGCTAGCGAGTACGGTTATGGTGGTGTACTTTTGCAGAGAGATTCGGAGGACCAAGTGGTTTGCACCCTGTTGAATCTCATGACCGCAAACAACAACATATGAGGAAAATATCAATTTCTATATGAGTTGGAGTGTTGGCCATCATTGAAGCTCTCAAAAAGTGGCGCGTGTAGTCTTAGAGTCAAAGATAAAAATTGTGACAGATTATAATGCTGTGGCAATGACTATGAAAAAAGAAGTACCGAGCTCATTTCAAGATGGGCGAATGTTTTTACAAGAGTTCGATATACTATTGAAACATCGTGCTGGAACCAAAAATGAGGCATGTCGATGCACTGAGCCGATTTGCTTGTTTGATGATAAATGATACACTACAACATCGTATCCAAAAAGCCCAAGAGTGTGATGATTGGGTTAGAGCCGTGAGGAAAATTTTAGAGAAAAGCGATTATGAAGATTATTTTATGGAATATGGAGTACTTTACAAGGATGTGGCGAAGCAGCTGATTGTAATTCCAGAGAGTATGGAAAAGGAGATTATTGAAATAGCTCATCGCCAGGGCCATTTTTCTGTAAAGAAGACGATGGATGTCGTAGAAAAGGAGTTTTATATTCCGAAGCTGGAACAAAAAGCGAGTTCTGTTGTGAAAAATTGTATCGAGTGCATCATCACCGATGCTAAATTGGGCAAGAAAGAGGGGTTGCTGCACGATCGGTAAATCGGACAAACCCGGTGACGTATCACATCGACATGTTGGACCATTCAGAGACGCACGAAGAAGGATACAATCACATACTTGTGGTTGTTAGTTGACGCTTTTCCAAATTTGTGTGGCTTATCCAACAAAAAGTACGGGAAGCAACGAAGGTGGTAAAGAGGCTAAAAAACAAATCTTTTATTTTTGGATAATCCGCAAGAGAATTATTTTCTGCTGATAGGGGTAGTGCTTTTACGATCTAACCAAGTTTAAGAGAAGTACTGGGTGAACAAGAAAAATATCCACATCTACTTTATTGCGAACAGGAGTTCCAAGAGGAACGGTCAAGTGGAGCGCATGAACAAAGAATAGATTGTGCCCGGATGTTAGCCAAAATGTGTGCAGAGAAACCCTGATTTTTTATGGTATCGTTTTATGTGGACGTTGTACAACAAATTGGTAAAATAACCCGCATCACGCAAGTCACGGAACACACCCCTCAAGATTTTAACTGGAGTCAAACATGAGAAGCGAAGAACGATCATGAGATTCAGAGAATGCTGGAAGAAATTATCCTTGGAGAATTGAACAAGACGATGCAGATGAAATTCAGGAATGAGCTAGAACGGAAAGATTTAGAAGTTCAGGCGAGAATAAAAAGGTTTGATAAGAATGTATTCCTGGTCTGTGAATATAAAGTTTGGAGACCTGTAGCTATTAAGCGAACCCAGTGATGGAACAAGGTATGAAATTGCGACCGAAATTCCTCGTGCCATATAAGATTCAACATCAAAGTTGAAACCATGATAGATTGATGAAGTCGAGAAAAGGTCGGAGAAAGGTGAAGGTACGAGAAACATGACATACCGTATTAGAATTATATGAAAGCCATGTGTTCGCTTCGGGGGCGAAAAGCAGACGTCAGGAGGGCCAAGTGTAGGGTGTCGAATGCAGAGTTATGACACTTACAACAACAAAGAGAACAGCGAATAGGGCTAGACAAACCATCTCACTGACTTATACATACATAATGCACAAATAGTTATATCACTCATTGTAGACGGTTCCTTTTTCAGTCTCCTCTCACCGCTGTTAGAGTTTTGAGAATTTGTAAAAGAAACAAGGAGGCAGTTTGTTAACAAGAGTCGATAGAGAAATCGTGTACGGTCGTTTTCAAACTAGTTTAGTGTTAAATGAAACATGTAAAAATTAACCAAATATTCATATCCACTACCATCGTAATTTTAATTATAATAAACTATAATTATAACGTTAAGAAACGTCCGTCTTTTCATTGGGTAAATCCTGGGGTGAGATCCTACATAAGGGAACTTGTCCAGAAGGTAACAATCATTCCCTCTGAAACGGTAACATCATTCCTCATCCAGACTGCGTTAAGTTTTGGGTTAAATATTGATAGACGGATTAACTTGGAAAGAGCACATAAAACTAAAACGCGATGCATTGCTTCTGGGACAGAAATCAAAATTAAGTTTAGAAGACAAGTCCTGTGTATATAAAACTAATCTTTGAAACCAATTTGGAACATATGTGTATAGAACTATTGGGGTACTGAGAGAAAATCAAATGTGGAAAATATTGGCAAGCGTTATCAATCCCAAAACGATAAATGAATGATAACTTAAGCAACCCTGGTATTTGTAAGGAACAAAAAAATATTCATAAGGACTCGATATTCTGGAAGTAAAGAAGAAATTCAAAAAGAATTCAGCACAAAATATTCTTAAAACAGAGTTGAGTAGCATCGAATATAAACGCTATTAACACTTTCTCGATGACTCTCAGCGAAACACGAGACTAAAACGACTGCGAATTTTCTTGATCTACCCTTACTTCCTTAACTAAGTCTAATATATAATAGGGTGGTAAATGTAAATGTTAATAAAAGAAATCATTGTGCAATATAATAGATCTAATTTGCACTTAGATACAAATCTATTGAGACTAAAATTAATGTTAAGTCAATGGAACTTAACTAAAAAATCTTTTTTTGTTTTATTTATTATTTATTTCTTTAACACATTTGCTTACTATTTCGGGTTATTTGTCAATAGATTGCAAATAAAGAACATGGATAAAAAAAAAAAGATTTATTATAAAAAAAAAAATAAAATAAAGTTACAAATTTTGTGTTTCCTTTCTGCGTCCTTTTTATCGACGACGAAAAAAAAATCATAAAGATTCAAAACGTTTTAGCTGTGACCAATTGTCTTCTAATGAAACAAAAAAGTCTTTTATCATAAATAACATTTTAGATGAAGGACAATTTTTATTTTTCTTAGACCAATTGTTCACTGAGCCATACAGTGGTTGCAAGTGAAAATGTTACATTCGTCGCAAAAAAGCTCCCTATCAATAAGTAATTTGCTCTTCGAATATGATGTGACAAAACATGTTTCCTTCTCTCCGTGGTGGTGGCGCCTATTTTGCTGGTTAATCAAAGCTTTAAACGCCAAATGACCACTAGAAAGCCCAAAAGAACATCTAACCTAGTTTGAAGAAAAATTTCCCCCAAATATTGATGAATTTTTATTTCCTCAACATATAGGTTAATTTTTATCAAATAATTTTTTCGGTGCTGGCATAATTTATTCATGCTGTTCATGAGCCTATCTTTCCCAAATTCAATTTCACATGCCAATTTCATAACCCAATTAAGACATCGATATCCAATCTTATGGTGAATAGGTCAACAGTGTTCCAATAACCAATAATTTGGAAGATACAAATTGGTTTTGTGTTTTTTCACTGTCAAATGCTTACTATTTTCTGCTTTTTGTTGTAATTCCATTTTTGATCCCTAGTATGGTCTTTTTAATTTTCATTTTTTGGGGGTGTCCTTCATTGGGCTGTGCGAAAAGGTCAATAATTGAACAGCAGCTAGGTGTATAGGTGTGTGTGGGTTCTCTGAATGATATATTAGGCCAAGAGAATTAGCAAATCGCAATACGAATAAATAAATCCCTTTAAGTGGGTCTCGGACCCTTATAAATATTGTTGTGTTATACATTTGTTAATAAAAATTATGAATTTGGTGATTGTTTCTAAATAAATGCTTTCTATGCTCATCTAAAGTGCCACATGCTCCAACCTCCCGCTTCAATGCCACTCACAAAACAAACCAACGAAAAGACGTCAATGGCACCTTCACATAGTCAGGAGTACAAACATTCCATTTTGGTTGTATTCTGTTTATATTGACTTAGTTTATATTTTATGGTTTCACGTTAGGAATTTATTCCTTGCACATTTGACTTAAATTGACAGTTATGAAATTGAAAATGATGTAGCAAAATAATAAAGGACCTTAGACCTTTGTGAAGACCACGAGGGTATAGTGAAACAGTTTTGAGACTGGTATACCAATAAAAGGTGGAAACGATGTCATTCTAGTGGGAATATGATAAATGGTAATATTATGAATTGTCGTCCTGAGTGGGAGGGGAACAAACCCATTTTATATCGTAAGAAACATCCGATTATATACTCTTACTACATTTTTGGCAGATCACGTTATTATAAACTCTGACCACATATGTGGTTTTAGTGTAATAACAATTAAATAATTATATGAAAAACTTGTTTGGCAAATATATCCTAAACTAAGCGTCCCCTAGAGCGAAAAGGAGCTTAATTAGTGAACCACCCTCTAGGGGTTCGCCGAAAAAATTGACAAATCCACTCCATATCCTAGAAAAATTGACAAATTTTTATTACGAAAAACTTGTTTGTTTTTCGTGTAAGCGTCCCGTAAGGTGAAAAGGACTTTAAATATTGACCACCCACCAAAGAGATTGAAAAAACCTCCCAAATCCCTAAAACACTAAAATATTATATGAAAAACTTATTTTGGCCATATGCTCATAAAGACTAAGCTGTCATAGGAGCGAAAAAGATTTTAATATCGTGACCGATCCCACCAAAATATTTAAAAATCAACCGAAACCAAATCCTAAAAAATTTAAATTTTTATATGAAAAACTTGTTTGGCCATATCTCCTAAACTAAAGAATCCCTAAAAGCGAACTGTTAATTCGTGAACACCGAAGAACAAAATATGCAGAAATTTTTCCCCCCGGACCAAATCCTAAAAGCATTGAAATTTTAGCAGAAAAACTGGTTTGGGTTGGGCACAGTTCCCTACCGATATCTCATAAACCTAAGCGTCATAGAAGCGAAAAGAACTTTAATCCGGACCACCCCCACAAAAATATGAAACAATCCAGCCCAAAACCTAAAAATTGAAATTTTTATATGAAAAACTTCTTTTGCCCATATCTCCTAAACTAAGCGTCCTAGAGCGAAAAGGACTTCAATTCGTGACCACCCCCAAAAAGTTGAAAAATCCACCCAAAACCTAAAAAAATTTAAATTTTTATATGAAAAACTTATTCTGCCCAAATCTGCCCTAAATATGCCTCATAGGAAGCGAAAAGACTTCAAATTCGTCGACCACAGACCGCGTGGGGGTTGCGCGTGCACAAAAATTAAAAAATCCACCCAAACCTAAAAAAAATTAAATTTTTATTTAAATATTTCTGTTGGCCCGATATCTCCCTAAAACTAAGCGTCCTAGAGCGAAAAGGACTTTAATTCGTGACCACCCCCAAAATTGAAAAATCCACCAAAAACCTAAAAAAAATGGAAATTTTTATATGAAAAACTTCTCTTTTTGGCCATATCGTTTTGGGTGAATTTTTCAAACTTTTGGGGGTGTCCAAATTATCGTCCTTTTCGCCTCTAGGTACCTTGCGCTATAATGCTTCCTAGAGCGAAAGGACTTTAATTCGTGACACCCCCAAACAATTGAAAAAATCCACCCAAAACCTAAAAAAATTGAAATTTTAGTTTGAAAAACTTCTCCTAAACTAAAGCGCCCTAGAGCGAAAAGACTTTAATCGTGACCAACGCCCCAAAAATTAAAAAACCACCAAAACCCTCTAAATATTTAATTTTTTATGAAAAAGCCTTTTTTGCCCATATTCGCCTAAACTAAGCGTCTTAGAGCTGAAAAGGACTTTAATTCATGGACCACACCCCCAAAAAATTAAAAAATGACCCACCCAAAAACCTAAAAAAAATTGAAATTCTTATTGAAAAACTTTTTGCGGTCCTTAGAGCAAAAAGGACTTTAATTCGTGACAACCTCCAAAATTAAGAAAAATCCACGGTCCAAAACCATAAAAAATGAAATGTTTGATATGAAAATACTTCTTTTGCCTATGAATCTTCCGATTAAATATGCTCCTAGAGCGAAATAGGACTTTTAATTTCGGTGACCACCTTTCATAAAAAAATTGGAACAAATCCAACCCAAAAACCTAAAAAATTTAAAATTTACATAGAACTTCTTTGCCCATATACGTCCTAAACTAAGCGCACTAGAGCTGAAAAGGACTTCAATTCGTACCACCCACCCAAAAAAATTGAAAGAAATCCGATCACGTGAGGATGCGAGGTCGAGCCAAAAGCCAGGGAGATAGAAAAGAAAATAAAATTCGTTTAGTATGAAGAATTTTATTTTGCCCATATTTCGCTAAACTAAAGCGTCGCTAGGGAGAGCGAAAAATCCAACGAAGACGACCAAGAACCTAAAAAAATTTAAATTTTATATGAAAAAACTTCTTTTGCCAATATCTCCTAAACTAAGCGATCCTAGAGCTGAAAAAGGACTTAACTGTCGAAGTGACCACCCCCAAACAATTGAAAAAATCGCACCCAAAACCTAAAAAAATGAAATTTTTATATGAAAACTTTATTTGGCCCATATCAAACTTAAATATGCCTCCCTAGAGCGAAAATACTTTAATTCGTGACTAGTCCGGCCCAAAAAATTGAAAAAAATCGCCACACAAAACCCAAAAAAAATGAAATTTTTATATAAAAAACTTCTTTCCGCGTATCTCCAATACTAGGAGCATTCCTAAGCCGAAAGAGGACATAATTTGTGACGCACCCCAAAAAAAATGTGAAAAATCCACCCAAAACCTTCAAAATATGAAATTTTTTATATGAAAAAAACTTCTTTTGCCCATATCTCCTAAAACCTAGCGTCCTAAGCGGTGACCACGCTCCCAAAAAGTGGAAATGCCACCGAAAAACCTAAAAAAAAATTGAAAATTTTTATATGAAGAAACTTCTTGCGCCATATCTCCTAAAACTAAGCGTCCTACGAGCGAAGAGGACTTCAATTCGTGATCACCGACTGCGGGACCCAAAATGTTTGAAAAAATCCAACACACAAAACCTAGAAAAAATTGAAATTTTTATTGAAAAACTTGTTTTGCCCAAATATCTCCTAAAGCTAGATGGCGTCCTAGTAGCGAAAGGACGATAATTCGTGACCACCTGCCGGACAGGCGCGACAGGCACCAAAAAGTTTATGAAAAAGATTCACGGCCAAAACCTTAAGAAATGGAATATTTTATATTGAAAAAACTTCTTTTGCCAATATCTCCTAAAACTAAGCGTCCTAGGAGCGAAAAGGGACGAATAATTCGTGACCACCCCAAGATGAAGCGAAATGACGAATAATATCACGTATCCAACACAAGAAAGTTGAAAAAATCCACCCGACAAGAACCTTAAAAAATGTGAAATTTTTATATGAATAAACTTCTTTGCCCAATATCTCCTAAAACTAAAGCGTCCTAATGGGAAAAGGACGATAATTCGTGACCACCCCCAAATGGAAAAATCCAACCCAATAACTAAAAATTGAAAATTTTTATATGAAAAACTCTTTTAACCCATATTCTCCTAAAACTAAAAGCGTCCTAGAGCCGAAAAGGACGATAATTCGTGACGCAACCGCAAACGTTGAAAAATCCACCAAAACCTTAAAAAAAATTGAAAACTTTTAGTATGACAAACTTCTTTCGCCATAATCTCCTAAACTAACGTCCCTAAGTGCGAAAAAGACGATATATTCCGTGACCACCGCCCAAAACGTGGAAGAAATCCACCCAAAAGCGCTAAAAGGTATGATTTTAATTGAAAAACGTTCTTTTGCCCATATCTTCACTAAAACTAGATGCGTCCTAAGAGCGAAAAGGGAGCGATAATTCGTGACCACACCGCAACAAGTATGAGAAAAATCCAGCGGCCAAAACCGCTAAAAAAAAAAATGAAAATTTTTTATATGAAAAACTTCTTTGCCCATATCATCCCTAAAAATAAGCGTCTCTAAGCGAAAAGGACGATAATTCGTGACCAACACAGCCCAAAAGTTGAAATACCGCCACCGCAAAACTAAAAAAATTGAAATTTTTATATTAAAGAACCTGTTTTGCCCCAATATCTCCATATAACTAAGCGTACTCAGAGCGAAAAAAGACACTTCAAATTCGTGATCAAACCCCCAAAAAGTCTGAAAAATCACACAAAACCCTAAAAAACTGGAAAAATTTTTAATATGAAAAAAACTTCCTTTTGGCCCAGTATCTCCTAAAACTAAGCGCCTAAGAGCGAAAAGGACGATAATTTCGTGACCCACCCCAATAAAAGTTTAAAAACCCAAAATCCAAACCTAAAAAATTGAGAGCTATTTATAATGAAAAATTTCTTTTGGCCTCATATTCTGCCTATAACTAAGCGTCCTAAGAGCGAAAAGGGCGAATAATTCGTGACCACCCTCCAAAAAAGTTGAAATATCCGACCCAAAACCTTAAAAAAATGTAAATTTTTATATGAAAAACTCTTTTGTCTTATATCTCCTAGAAACTAAAGCGTCCTAGGAGCGAAAAAGGATGAAATAGTGACTACCCACAAAAAAGTTGAAAAATGCCACCCAAACCTTCAAAAATTAAATTGTTTAATAAAAACGCTTCTTTGCCCATATGCTCCTTAAACTAAAGCCGTCCTAGTAGCGAAAAGGACGATAATTCCGTTGACCACCCCAAAAGTGAAAATAATCACACTCCAAAACCAAAAAATTGAAAATTTATATGAAAAAACTTCTTTGCCCATATCTCCTAAACTAAGCGTCCTAGAGCGAAAAGGACGATAATTCGTGACCACCCCCAAAAAGTTTAAAAATCCACCCAAAACCTTAAAAAATTGGAAATTTTTATATGAAAAACTTCTTTTTGTCCAATACTCCTAAACTAAGCGTCCTAGAGCGAAAAGGACGATAATTCGAAATATTCGTGACCAACCCGCCAAAAGTGGAAATCCACCCAAAACCGTAAAAAATTGAAATTTAATTGAAAAACTTCTTTTCCCATATCTCCTAAACTAAGCGTCCTAGAGCGAAAAAAAGACGAAAATTCGTGCCACGCGCCCAACAAGTTGAAAAATCCACACAAAACCTTAAAAAATTGAAATTTTTATATGAAAAACTTCTTTTGCCCATATCTCCTAAACTAAGCGTCCTAGAGCGAAAAGGACGAATTAATTCGTGACGCACTCCCCAAAAGTTGAAATAAAGTCACCAGCCCAATAACCTTAAAAAAAATTGGAATTGTTTATATGAAAACTCTTATTGCCAAATATCTCCAAAACAATCGTCCTAAGAGCGAAAAAGGACGATAATTTCGTGATACCGCGGGCGCGGAGCCCCAAAAGTTTGAAAAATCCACCCAAACATAAAAAAAAAAAATGAAATTTTTAATAAAATGAAAGAAAGCTTCTTGCGCGCATAATCTCCTAAAACTGAGCGTCCTAAGAGCGAAAAAAGGACGAATAATTCGTGAACCACCCCCAAAAAAAGTTTGAAAATCCACCCAAAACCTTAAAAAATTGAAATTTTATATGAAAACTCGTTTGCATCCATATTCTCCTAAACTAAGCGTCCTTTAGAGCGAAAAGGACTATCAATTTCGTGACGCACCCCCCCAAAAAGTGAAAAATCCACCCAAACCTAAACAAATTGAAATTTTATATGAAAAACTTCTTTTGCCCAATTATGCTCCTAAACAAGCGTCCTGAGAGCGAAAAGGAACGAGTAATTCGTGACCAACTACCCAAAAAGTTGAAAAACCCACCCAAATCTAAAAAAAATTGAAAAATTTTTATATGATAAACCTCTTTTGCCCATATCTCCTAAAACTAAGCGTACCTGAGCGAAAATAACCTTCATTCGTGATCACCCCCAAAAGTTGAAAATCCACCCAAAACGCTAAAAAAATTGAAATTTTATATGAAAAACGTTCTTTTGCCCATTCTCCCTAAACCTAAGCGTCCTAAGAGCGAAAAGGAACGATAAATTCCGTGAACCACCCGGCCAACCCCAACAAAGTTTTAAAAAACCCACTCAAAACCTAAAAAAAGAGACTTTTATAATGAAAAATTTTCTTTTGCCCAATATCTCCCTAAAAACTAAGCGTCCTATGAGCGAAAAGGGCGATAATTCGTCACCACACCCCAAAAGTTGAAAATCCACCCAAAAACCTAAAAAATGTAAATTTTTATATGAAAAAACTTCTTTTGTTCTATATCTCCCCTAAACTAAGCGTTCCTAGAGCGAAAGGATGATAATTAGTGACCCACCCCAAAAAAGTTGAAAAATGCTAACCCAAAACCTTTCAAAAATTAAATTTTTATATGAAAAACTTCTTTTTGCCATATCTCTCCTAAACAAGCGTCCCTTTTTCGCTCTAGGCGCTTAGTTAGGAGAGATATGGGCAAAAGAAGTTTTCATATAAAAATTTTAAATTTTTGAAGTTTTTTGGGTGGAATTTTTCAACTTTTTGGGGTGGTCACTAATTATCATCCTTTTCGCTCTAGGACGCTTAGTTTAGAGGAAAATAAAAAAAGAATTAAATTAAAGACAAAAGAAGTTTTCATATAATTTAACATTTTTTTAGGTTTTTGGGTGGATTTTTCAACTTTTGGTGTGGTGAAGCGAATTATTCGCTCCTTTTCGCTCCTAGGAACCTTAGTTTAGGAGATATGGGCAAAAAGAAATTTTTCAATATAAAAGTTCTCAATTTTTTTAGGTTTGAGTGGGTTTTTAACTTGTTGTGGGTGTCACGATAATTATCGTCTTTTTCGCTCTAGGTTTACGCTTAAGTTTTAGGAGATATGGGCAAATAGTAAGTTTTCATATTAAAAATTTCAATTTTTTAGGTTTTGGGTGGATTTTTCAACTTTTTGTGGGGTGATCTACGAAAATTGAAGTCTTTTCGCTCTAGTATCGCTTAGTTTAGGAGATATGGGCAAAATGAGGTTTTTCATTAATAAATAATTTCTAATTTTTTTAGGTTTTGGGTGGATTTTTCAACTTTTTGGGGGTGGTCACGAATTATCGTCCTTTTCGCTCTAGGACGCTTAGTTTAGGAGATATGGGCAAAAGAAGTTTTTCATATAAAAATTTCAATTTTTTTAGGTTTTGGGTGGATTTTTCAACTTTTTGGGGGTGGTCACGAATTGAAGTCCTTTTCGCTCTAGGACGCTTAGTTTAGGAGATATGGGCAAAAGAAGTTTTTCATATAAAAATTTCAATTTTTTAAGGTTTTGTGTTGTATCAATCTGGTGGTCACTGAATTATCGTCCTTTTCGCTCTAGGACGCTTAGTTTAGGAGATATATGGCAAAGAAGTTTTTCATATAAAAATTTCATTTTTTTTAGGTTTTGGGTGGATTTTTCAACTTTTTGGGGGTGATCACGAATTATCGTCCTTTTCGCTCTAGACGAATTAGTTTAGGAGATAATTGGCAAAGAAGTTTTTCATATAAAATATTCCAATTTTTAAAGGTTTGGTGACTTTTTCACTTGTTGGGGGTGGTCACGAATTATCGTCCTTTTCGCTCTAGGACGCTTAGTTTAGGAGATATGGGCAAAAGAAGTTTTTCATATAAAAATTTCAATTTTTTAAGGTTTTGGGTGATTTTTCAAACTTGTTGGGGGTGGTCACGAATTATCGTCCTTTTCGCTCTAGGACGCTTAGTTTAGGAGATATGGGCAAAAGAAGTTTTTCATATAAAAATTTCAATTTTTTAGTTTTGGTGGATTTTTCCACGTTTTGGGGTGTCACGAATATTTCGAAATTATCGTCCTTTTCGCTCTAAGAACGCTTAGTTAGGAGAATATGGACAAAAGAAGTTTTCATATAAAAATTCCAATTTTTTAAGGTTTTGGGATGGATTTTTCAAACTTGTTGGGGGTGGTCACGAATTATCGTCCTTTTCGCTCTAGGACGCTTAGTTTAGGAGATATGGGCAAAAGAAGTTTTTCATATAAATTTTCAAAATTTTTTTGGTTGGTGATTTTTCCCTTTTGGGTGGTCACGAATTATCGTCCTTTTCGCTCTAGACGCTAGTTAGGAGATATGGGACAAAAGAAGTTTTTTATTAAAAACTAAATTTTTGAAGGTTTTGGTTGGATTTTCACTTTTGGGGTAGTCACTAATTATCATCCTTTGTCGCGTCTAGGACGCTTGAGTTTAGGAGATATAGACAAAAAGAAGTTTTTCATATAAAAATTTAGCATTTTTTAAAGGTTTGGGTGGGATTTTTCAAACTTTTTGGGGTGGTCACGAATTATCGCCCTTTTGCGCTGCTAGGACGCCTAGTTTAAGGAGATATGGGCAAAAGAATTTTTTCATATAAAAGTCCTCAATTTTTTAGGTTTTGGTGGGTTTTAAACTTTTTGGGTGTCACGAATTATCGTCCTTTTCGCTCTAGACGCTTAGTTTAGGAGATAAATGGCAAAAGAAGTTTTTTCCATGATAAAAGATTTCAGTTTTTTCAGGTTTTGGTGGATTTTTCACTTTTGGGGGTGATCACGCAATTGAGGTCTTTTAAGCTCTAGTACGCTTAGTTTTTAGGAGTATGGGGCAAAAGAGGTTTTTAATATTAAAAATTTTCAAATTTTTTAGATTTTGGGTGGGTTTTTCAACTTTTTGGGGTGTCCAGCGAAATATCGTCCTTTTCGCTCTAGGACGCTTAGTTTAGGAGATATGGGCAAAAGAAGTTTTTCATATAAAAATTTCATTTTTTTTTTAGGTTTTGGGTGGATTTTTCTACTTTTTGGGTGGCACGAATTATCGTCCTTTTCGCTCTAGGACGCTTAGTTTAGGATGATATGGGCAATAAGAAATTTTTTCAAATTAAAAAATTCAATTTTTAGTTTTTGGGTGGATTTTTCCCACGTTTTTGGTGGTCAGCGAATATATCGTCCTTTTCGGCACTAGACTGCCGCTTAGTAGGAGATATGGGCAAAAAGAAGTTTGTCATATAAAAAATTTCAAATTTTTTTAAGGTTTTGGTGATTTTCAAACGTGTTGGGGGTGTCACGAATTATCGTCCTTTTCGCTCTAGGACGCTTAGTTTAGGAGATATGGGCAAAAGAAGTTTTTCATATAAAAATTTCAAATTTTTTTAGGTTTTGTGGAATTTTTCCACTTTTTGGGGTGGTCACTGAAAATTATCGTCCTTTTCCCATTAGGACGCTTAGTTTAGAGATATGGCAAAAGAAGTTTTTCATATAAAAAATTTCAATTGTTTAAGGTTTGGGTGATTTGTTCAACTTTGTTGGGTGTGGATACGAATTGATCGTCATGTTTCGCTTTTTGGGGTGGTCACGAAATTATCGTCCTTTTCGCTTCTAAGGGAGCCTTAGTTTAGGAGAATATGCAAAAAGAAGTTTTTTAATATAAAAATTCAATTTCTTAAGGTTTTGGTGAATTTTTCAACTTTTTGGGGTGGTCACGAATATTATCGTCCTTTTCTCGCTTCTAGACGCATAGTTTTAGGAGATATGGGCAAACAAGTTTTTCATAATAAAATTTCAATTTTTTTAGGTTTTGGGTGGAAATTTTCAACATTTGGGGGTGAATCACGAAAATTGAAGTTCCTCTTCGCTCTAGACGCTTTAGTTTAGGAATTATGGGCAAAAAGAAGTTGTTTTTGCATATAAAAATTTCAATTTTTTTAAGGTTATTTGGTGATTTTTCCACTATTTTTGGGGGTGGTCACGCTAGAACGCTTAGTTTAGGAGATATGGGCAAAAGAAGTTTTTCATATAAAAATTTTCAATTTTTTTAGGTTTTGGGTGATTTTCAATTTTTTGGGTGTCAACAAAAAATTAATGTCCTTTTTCGCGCTAGATGCTTAGTTTGGAGAAATACGGGCAAAAGAAGTTTTATATAAAAATTTCATTTTTTTTTTTGGTTTTGTGTGGATTTTCAATTTTTGGGGGGTGGTCACGAATTAAAGTCATTTTCGCTCTAAGGAGGCATATTTAAGTAGATATGGGGCAAATAAGTTTTTCATATAAAAATTTCAATTTTTTTAGGTTTTGGGGTGGATTTTTCAAATTGTTTGGGGGTGGTCACGAATTAAAGTCCTTTTCGCTCTAGGACGCTTAGTTTAGGAGATATGGGCAAAAGAAGTTTTTCATATAAAAATTTAAATTTTTTTTTAGGGTTTGGGTGGATTTCGCTCTATGGACGCTTAGTTTAGGAGATATGGGCAAAAGAAATTTTTCATATAAAAATTTCAATTTTTTTAGGTTTTGGGTGGATTTTTCAAGTTTTTGGGGGTGGGTCACGAATTAAAGTCCTTTTCGCTCTAAGGACAGCTAGTTTTAGGAGATTGGCAAAGAGATAGTTTTTTCAATGTAAAATTTTAAATTTTTTTAGGTTTTGGGTGGATTTTTCAATTTTTTGAAGGTGGTCACGAATTAAAGTCCTTTTCGCTCTAGGAAGCATATTTAAGGAGATATGGGCAAAAGAAGTTTTTCATATAAAAATTTCAATTTTTTTAGGTTTTGGGTGGATTTTTGTTTAATTTTTGAGGTGTCACGATTAAAGGTCCTTTTGCTCTAGGAAGCGCAAGTTTTTCATATAAAAATTTCAATTTTTTTAGGTTTTGGGTGGATTTTTCAATTTTTTGGGGGTGGTCACGAATTAAAGTCCTTTTCGCTCTAAGACGCTTAGTTTAGGAGATATGGGCAAAAAAGGTTTTTCATAAAAAAAATTTAAATTTTTTAGGTTTTGGTGGATTTTTTAATTTTTTGGGGTGGTCAACGAATTAAAGTCTTTTTCGCCTAGGCCGCTTATTTAGGAGAAGTTTTTCAAATAAAAATTTCAATTTTTTTAGGTTGGGTGGATTTTTCATTGTTTGGGGTGGTTCACGATTAAAGCCTTTTCGCTCCCTAGAAGCAATATAGGCAAGCGTCCTAAGAGCGAAAAAGGACCGATAATTCGTGAGCAACCCCCAAAAAGTTGAAAAATCCCCCAAAACGATATGGGCAAAAGAAGTTTTCAGTATAAAAAATTCATATTTTTTAGGTTTTGGGTGGATTTTTCGAGGGGTGGGGGTGGGCTGGAGATTTGAGAGGGATTTTTGGGGGTGGTCACGAATGAAGTCCTTTTTCGCTCCTATGAACGCTTAGTTTAGGAGATATGGGCAAAAGAAAATATTTCAAAATAAAAATTATAAATTTTTTTAGGGTTTGGTGGATTTTTCAATTTTTTGTGGTGGTTCACGAATTGAAGTCCTTTTCGCTCTAAATGAGGCCATATTTAGGAAGATATAGGGCAAATAAGTTTCATATAAAACATTTTAAAGTTTTTAGGTTTTGGTGGATTTTAAATTTGTTGGGTGTCAATAATTGAAGTCCTTTTCGCTCTAGACGCTTTAGTTTAGGAGATCATGGGCAAAGGAGGTTTCAATATAAAAATTTCCAAATGTATTAGTTTTTGGTGGAATTTTCAAAATTTGGGTGGTCCGGATTATAAGTTCTTTTCGCTCCAATATGACGCTTAGTTTTATGAGATATGGTTTAGGGGATGTGGGCCAAACCAGTTTTTCTGCTAAAAATTTCAAATGCTTGTAGGATTTGGGGGGATTTTTGCAATTTGTTTTCGGTGGTACGAATTAAAGTCGCTTTAGGAATTCTAGTTTTAGGAGATATGCCGAAAAACGAAGTTTTTCATATAATAAAATTTAAATTTTTTAGGATTTGTTGGAATTTGTAAATATTTTTGGGGGAGTCACGAAGATTAAAATCCTTTTGGGCTCTAGGCAGCTTTAGTTTAATGAGATATGGCCAAAAATAAGTTTTTCATATAAGTATTTAGTTGTTTAGGGATTTGGGAGGTTTTTTCAAATTCTTTTGTGGGTGGTCAATAGTTTATAAGTCCTTTTCAACCTGAGTGACGCGTACCACGAAAAAAACAAAACAAGTTTTTTTCGTATAAAAATTTCAATTTTTCATAGATATGAGTGGATTGTCAAATTTTTTGGGGTGGTCCACTAAATTAACTCCTTTTAGCTCTAGGACCGCTAGTTTTAGATATAGTGCCCAAACAAGTTTTTCATAATAACATTTTAATTGTTATACCCTATAACCACATAGTTGGTCAGAGTATAAATAACGTGAATCTGCCAAAATGTAGCTAACGAGTACTATAACTTCGGATGTCTTACGATATAAAACTGGGTTTGGTTCCCCTTCCACTCAGGACGACAATTCAAATAATATTACCCATTTATCATATTCCACGCACTAAATGACATCGTTTCCACACTTTTATTGGTATACCAGTTTCAAAAACTGTTTCACTATACCTCGTGTCCTTCACAAAGGCTTTAATTATTTGCTACTTCAATTTTTCATTTCATAACTGTCAAAATTTAATGTCCCAAATGTGCAAGGAATAAATTTTAACGTGAAAACCAACAATATAAAACTAAGTCAAAAAAACAGAAATGACAACGCAAAATGGAAATGATTTGTATCCTGACTATGTTGAAGGTGCATTTGACGTCTTTTCGGTTGCGTTTGTTTTGTGAGTGGCATGAAGCGGGGGAGGTGGAAGGACATGTGGCACTTTAGTGAGCATAGAGCCATTTATTAGAAACAATCAACACATAGCAATAATTTATTAACAAAATGTCATACAACAACAATATTTAGTAAGGATCCCGGAGAACCACTTAAAGGGATTTATTTTATTCGTGATGCGATTTGCTATTACTCTTGGCTAATATATCTTCAGAGAAGCCCCAACACACACCTATACAACCTTACTGCTGATCAAAATTATTACTTTTTCGCAGCAGCAATGAGACACCCCCAAAAAAATGAAAATAAAAAGGACCCAAAATACTAGGGATCAAAAGGAATTACCAACAAAAAGCAGAAATAGTAAGCATTCTGACAGTGAAAAAACACAAAAAACCAAATTGTACTCTTACCAATGATTGGTTATGAACATGTTTGACGCTCCAATTCACCCATAAGAATTGATATCGAAGTCCTTTAATTGGGTTATGAAATTGCATGTGAAATCTGAATGGAAGATGCTATGAACAGCCAATGATAAATTATGCCACACCGAAAAAATATTGATAAAAAAATTAACCTATGAGGTTAGGAAATAAAAAATTCCAACAATATTGGTGGGAAATTTTTCTTCAAACTAAGGTAGATGTTCTATTTGGGCTTCTAGGTCATTTGGCGTTTTAAAAGCTTGATAAACAGCAAAATAGCCGCCACCACAACGGAGAAGAAGAGAACATGTTTGTCAGCAATCATTATTCGAAGAAGTCAAAATAATAGATAGGAGCTTTTTTTGCGACGACCATGTAACATTTTTTTCACCTGCAAACCATGTGGCCAGTGAACATGGTTCTAAGAAAAATAAAATGTCGCTCGATGCTAAAAATGTTATTATATTGATAAAAAGATTTTGATTTCCAATAGAAGACAATGGTCACAGCCTAAAACGTTTTGATCTTTATGATTTTTTTTCGTACGTCGTAAATAAGGAACGCAGAAAGGAAACACAAAAATTAACCTTTATTTATTTATTTTTTTTAATATAAAATTCTAATGTTTTTTTTTTCATGTTCTTTATTGCCAATCTATATGACTAATAGACCCAGAAATAGTAAAGCAAATGTGTTAAAAGAAATATAATATAAATAAAACAAAAAAAAGATTTTTTTTAGTAAGTAATCCATGAGCTTTAACCAGATAATTTAGTCTTCATAGATTGTATCTAAGAGTGCAAATTAAGATTATAAGTATTCACAATGATTTCATTTATTAACATTACATTATATTATATATTATGACTTAATTAAGTGAAGTAAAGGTAGATCAAAGAAAATTTACAGTCGTTTTAGTCTTCGTGTTTCGTGAGAGTCCATCGAGAAGTGTAATAGCGTTTATATTTCGAGTGCCTAACTCAACCAGGGGGGGGGGGGGGGGGGGGGGGGGGGGGGGGGGATATTAGATATTTTGTGCGCTGATCTTTTGATTTCTTCCTTAACTTCCAGAATATCGAGATCCTTATGAATTATTTTTGGTTCGCTTAGAGCAAACCAGGGTTGCATATTAGTTATCAATTCATTTAATCGTTTTTGGATTGATAACGCTGCAATAATTTCCACAGTTTGATTTTCTCGCAGTAAGCCCAGTAGATTCTATACGCAATGTCAAATTGGTTTCTGTTTTTTCAAAGTAGTTTTAATATAGAGCAGAACCTTGTTTTTCTAAGCTTTAATTTGATTTTCTGTCCCAGAAGCCAATGCATCTATTTAGTTTTTATGGTGCTCTTCCAAGTTATCGTTCTATCATATTTAAACCCAAATACTTAAACGCAGTTGGATGAGGGAATGAATGTACCGTTCCAGAGGGAAATGATTTACCTCTGAACAGTCCTCCTTATGTAGGATCTACCCAGTATTTACCCAAAGTGAAAAGACGGACGTTTTCTAAACGTTATAATTCCATAGTTTAATTATTAATTAATTACGATGGCGATGTGGATAATGAATATTTGTAAATTTTACATAGTTTTCATTTAAAACACTAAACTAGTTTGAAAACGACCGTACAACGATTTCTGCTATCGACTTCTTGTAAACACTGCCTCCTTTGTCTCTTTTACTAAATTCATAAACCTACCAGCGGTGAGTAGGAGAACTGAAAGGAACCGAAGTACAATGAGTAATAACTATTTGTGCATAATGTATGTATAAGTGCAGTTGAGATGGTTGTCTATCCCTAATTCGCGTTCTTCTTTGTTGGTTGTAGAAGTGTCATACCTCTGATCGAACCACTACATTCGGCCTCCTTGACGTTGCTTCGCCCCCGAAGCAACACCAATGGCATTCATAATTCTAATACGGTATGGCAATCGTCTGCGTACCTTCACCTTCTCCGACCCTTCTCGACTTCATATCTATCATGGTTCAACTTTGATGTGATCTTATATGGACCGAGAATTTCGGTCCGCAATTTCATCCTGTTCCCAGTACTGGTTCGCTTAAGGCTACTAGGTCTCCAACTTTTATATTCACGTACAGGAATACGAGTCTTGTCAACACCCCTTTTTATTCTCGCCTTGAACTTCTGAATCTCGTCTAGCTTCATTCGAATTTCAATCTCGTCTTGTTGCAATTCTCCAAGGATAATTCTTCCAGCAAATTCTCAATCTCAAGATGAAGTTCTTCTGTTCTCGATTGTTACTCCAGTTATAATATCTTGATGGGGTGTTTTTCCCTGCTTCGTGATGGTAATTATTAACAAGTTTCGTTGTACACGTTCCACAAATAACGAATACCTAAATCAGGTTTCTCTGCACACATTTTGGCTAACATGGGCACGAATTATTTGTCATGCGCTCCCACTTGACCGTTACTCTCTTGAACTCCCTGTCGGCAATAAGTAGAATGTTGGATATTTTCTGTCAACAGTACTCTCTAAACTGGTTTAGATTGTAAAACACTTAACCCCTATCAGAAATAATTCTCTGCGGATTTCCCAAAAATAAAAAGATTGTTTTTTGTAGCCTCATTTACCACTTCGATTTGCTTCCGCGTACTTTTTGTTGGCATAAAGCCACACAAATTTGGAAAATGCGTCAACTACAACCAATATGTGGATTGTATCTCTTCTTCGTCGTCCCTAATGGTCCAACCATGGGTCCGATTGTGATACGTCACTCAGCGGTTTGTCCGATTTACTGCGATCGACGCAGCAAAACCCTCTTTCTTGCAATTTAGCATCGGTGATGATGCCACCTCGATACCTAATTTTTCAACAACAGAACTCGCTTTTTTTGTTACAGCTTCGGATAATAAAACTCTTTTCTACGAAATCTCATCGTCTTCTTTACAGAAAAATGGCCCGGCGAAATGAGCTATTTCAAATAACTCCTTTTCCAAACTCTCTGAATTACAATCAGTACTGCTTCGCCACATCCATTGTAAAGTACTCCATATTACCCATAAAATATATCTTCATAAATGCTTTTCTCTAAAAATTTTCCTCAC
>PGFW01004936.1:30978-46681 GCA_003123925.1 Haematobia irritans
GATATGGTCAAAAAAGATAAACAATATATAAATCCTAACATTGACTTTCAGTTTCGATAATTGGTGAGTTGATAAATATTTGCAGCATACCGGTAATGTTAATCGTTAGTTTGTCTTACATGAACCAAAGAGCAATTAAAAGAAGAAAGACATGATTGGGGCATGTTGTTATTTCTTTTTTCTCAGAACCAGAGATTAGCGCCATACATGTTCGAATCGAGAAGTTGCACTTTTTTTCGGTTTCTCTTTTCATTTTGCATTTCGTTAACAAAAACTTAATTCTCTTATTTTAGGCAATTTTTTTTAACTTTTAAAGAACGAAAACACTTCATGAAACATTTAATTAATAATTTAGTGTGCAAACGCACACAGAAAATTTGCAGGAACTCTTTTGAGAAAATAGCTAAAATAAAAATTGTCTGTATCAAACCAGTAAGTTCGAAGCGCTTTTCCTACAAGTATGGGGCTAATCTCTGGTTCTTAGCACTAACACTATCAAAGCCCAATTCATGTCTTCTTCTTTAATTGTCTTTGTTGAAAACTGTTTTCTGAAAAAATGAGTGCCAATGGATTTTCAATTTGAGGATTTTTCTAATGAATTCTCAACAACATAAACAACAATTTCTCAACATAAATATTGTTTGAAAAAATATTTGAATTTTAGCATTTTTCAAACGTTTGTGTTTATTGGGATTGTATTGAAGATATTGAGTACTCATTTAATTGTAACGAGTACTCCAAAAATTAGTCAGTAATGAGTACTTGTAATCAAATACTCGTTACTTTCCCAACACTATAATATTATAAATTCTTCGTCGAATCAATAAGAGACAACAATCACCATATACACAAAATTCGCATAATAATATTAAAAAAGAGCACGAATGCTGTAAATTTTTGACATACTATGTTTTAGGTATAAAAGAAATCAATAAATAAAAGCAAAGCAAAATGACTGATCAATATATGAAAGATATATTACGTGTTGCTGTTGCACAAATATGCCAAACTATTGGATATAATGCAACCCAGTCAGCACCATTAGAACTTCTACAAGATGTACTGGACAAATTCATGAAAGAATTCACCCGTGACCTTAGACGGCAAGTGGAACATTGTAAGTATTTGTTAATGAACATGAAATGTGCATTAACAAATATATTGAACATATATTATTTCAGATAATCGCACAGAGGCGAATTTAGATGATGTGACATTGACATTGAATAGTATAAACGTTAATGTAAGCGAATTACTGGATTATGTGAATAATGTGGAGCCCGTTCCCTTTGCAACGGAAATTCCAAAATTTCCCGCCCACAAAAATTCTTATTTGAATTTTCTCAAACCTGGTAGCAAAGAAGTTTTGACTAGGCCTGTACATGTACATGACCATTTGCCACCCATGTTGCCACCAGAGATTAACCAGCCTACTGATCCCATTTTACCATCAACTTCAAATGGATTGCAATCGACAGATATAAAACCCACACCCGAACATTTAGGGGTTTCTGGGGGAAATCCAAATATCAATGGTAAGTTTAATATATTTATAAAAAATATTTATTGATTTCTCACTTTATGTTATAATTCCATATGTTCTAGAGTCCACATCCGTAAACTCGTCCTCAAATGCTCTAAACAAAAGTACACTTCAATCGCTCTTTAAACCTAGTACTTCTTTTGACGATAACGATCGACCTACAAGGGAAGTAAGCAGCGTAGTGATGACAACTGGAGGGTATATATCACCTGCTGTTGAGGGTAAAATGCCAGAAGCGATTGTACCGGATATAATCGGTAAGATAGGTGAAGTCATTGATATACCGAGAACACATGTATTTTTTAAATTGTTGACCTGATTGTGCTTATTTTTCCGAATACACTTCAGGTATTGAGCAATACTACTATACATAGAAAAGATATTACTTTCAATTTTGTTTAATTAAATTCTTACCAGCAAGTTGGAGATCCTGATTCAAGAACTTGAAGCAACAACTTTCCATATTAACTATTCTTATATAGAAAATGATTCTTTTCAAAACAGATGCGTAAATATTCCTGAATCAAAAATGAATTTTCATTTAAATCTATATATATTATAGAATCAACAAAAACATTTGAAACCAATGTGACATTATTAATTTGTTTTCCAAACCACATTTACGATTGCCAACTTGAGATGAATTGTATGGACGTTTGTCGAATTATAAACTTGGAAATTGTTGTATGATAATTTAGATTTGGACTATAAGATGAAATAAATTTAGAACACTCATTTAATACAACATCAAATTTGCATTCAAGTTTAACAAAGGCTCCGGTTAATAAACATACAACAAATATGTTATTATCATAATATTAATAAATAATATATTTTTAAATGAAATAAAACTCCATAACAAAGCTTTGTTTTTAAATTAAACTCCTAATTAAATTTAATTAAATGGAAGTTGCATCGGAATTTTCTACTATTACGCAAACAATTATGTTTGATTTTGCCTACTTTCCTATTTGATCATATCATAATATATACTAAAAATAACCTAAAACCTTTCACAAGTTGGTGCTCATTAACAACTTATATATACTATCGGAATTAAAATAATTCAAGTTTACAAAAAAAATCGGAAATCAGTATACAATATTTCTGAAAACCATATTATTAAATCAATATTGAAGATAGTTTTTTCTGTTAGTCCCGGAATTGAAATCAGTTGTCGAATTTTTGCGAATTTCAAAATTGCTTTCATATTTTCGGTTAAATTTGTGGCGTTTTGCAAGCATTTTTACCTATAACAGATAAAACTGTTATTGTCCCTAGGAATTTGTAACTAATTCTAAAGAAACATACTTTTCTGGGTGGATAGGCGTCATCATCTGAAAATGCAGTCATTTGTCCCTTTTTTCCGATCTGTTGTAAATTTTCTTTATGGGAGTTTGGTTTTTCTTAGAGCTCAATGCTGTACTAGTTTGCAGATAAGATAACGAATTTCTATGGAATAAGCCTTTGTATATCATAATTTGTATAATTACAGATAAATTAATGGGGTTTGATGCTCCACCTCCGCCAACGCCTCCGCCTCCTCCACCTCCCCCTGTAGTTCCGCAGCCAACACCAAATATATCTAGACCTGCTTCAAGATCATCAAACAATACTCCTATACCACAAAGTGATTTCGTAAAACACGATGAATTGGATAAGGATATAAACACCGCAACATCTTCCACGAAAGAGTCGAAGAAATCATTGCTTGGAAAGGTTTCGGATTTTAATGCTGCGAACAGAAAGTCTGACACAATATTCACAGAGACAAGTAATAAAAAAGATAAATTAATTAACCCGACGACTCCAGTGACGACTCTAAATACCAATATAAAACCGTCAAAATTAAATAAAAAGAAACAAGCTGCTATGATGCAAAATAATTTATTGGCTGGTATGCATCATAACAGTCCAAATAATTATGCCAGTATGTTGTTAAAAAAGGCAAAGAAACAAAAACAACCGCTTGCTCCTGGGCAACCTCTCCTAGAAAAACATGCGCAAGAGAAACCGCCTAAGTTAGATCCTGCAGAGAAGACACAGAGAAAATATATCAAAATGTTACAAAAGATGGCAAAACAAGGCAAAATACCAGCAGAATTGTTGAGCGCAATCATGGGATCTGATAAGAAATCTAAAATTTTAAATCCGCAACTATTACAAGTTTTGCCACCTGGACCAGAAAAAATCCAATTGGAAAAACTACTCAAGAAATATAGTAAACAGAGACAGAAACAAATAAAACAACAAATGATGATGGAAGCACAAAAACTTAAAAAATCCCATCCTATGCCAACGGCTCCCCCACCATTAGTTCCTCTCTTCACACCGCTACCCCCCCAACCAAAGGATGTGTTCAGTAGACCACCATTAGCCGTTGACTTGGTGGAGGAAAAAAATAAAATCATGGAAACGAAAGATTCACCATGTATTGCATCTCCTACGAAGACAGGCTTTGTTTCAAATATCCCTTCATCACCATGTCAGCAAGTTTCTCTTTTGGCGGACACAAGTTTGAGCAGCAATCTAAAAACTCGTGTGCTCCCGGATACACTTGCATTGGGTGAATCGTCCTCCCTATCAACCGGTCTAACCATAAGTGGAGATGGAAAAGATCTTAAACTCTCGAACGAACCGGATCGCAGTAAGCTTAATATTTTCAAAAAAATTTCGAAGCAAAAAACGCCGAAACCTTCGTCACCAACACCATTACCATTACGTCTACCATCAGGTTTGCCAGATACACCCATAATTAATTTGCCATCTGGAACAACTATAACGCCAGCGCCAGGGCCTGGTCCTGCTTTAGGCACATCCCCTTCAGCGAGTCGCCCATTCCTTCCACCTCCAGCAGGAAATGAACAAAATAATATTATAAATTTAGATGATATCAAGGATATACCTACATCTTCGAATGTTTCTAGCCAGGCACCAACAGATTTAAGGGCAATGAATAGAGTCTTCGGAGAAAAACCTCCTGGAGGGGAAGCTGATTTAGTTAAGGGTCCCAAGAAAAGAGGTCGTAAACCCGGCAGTAAAAATAGTCCGAAACTACCAGGAGCACTGCCAGCAAGCTTGCTTAAGAAAAATAAAAAAATGAAGTTGGATCCCAAACTCTTCACTCCACAGATGCCTTTTTCGCCTGATTTGATATCTGCGGTAGGTGCGGGAAACTTGACATTCGACAATGTGGCACAGTTATTTGGTAATCCTCTCAATCCCATGGAATGGGCTCAAAACAAGCAATTGCAGCAGCAAATGCTAATAATGGCCGCAGCAAAAGAGAGGAAGGACCAAAAGAAAAAGAATAAAATTATGAAACAAGATGTACCAGCAAGCGAAAAAGGTCCAACAATGGCTATGCCAACATCTATGGGGGCCGTCCCGAGCAACGAAGAAGTTCAAAATATAAATAAAAAATTAATGCGTATGGACACAATACTTAAGCCAGCTCCTTCCTCAACTGGTGGTAATGAGTTATCCGTCGAAACCAGTTTGATAACCGGTAAAAAGCTACCATCTCCGTCTCAATATCCGCAAACATCTACATCACCGTTGAAGTCGCCAGTAAACCAATCCGTATCAAAACGCCTGATGCAAGGCATGGAAGCAATGGCTGCTGCGGCAGCAGCTGGTCTCGGTCAACCGTTTATGCTTCCGAACCGTCCGGCTTTCCCTAATTTACCCAGCAGTATGCTATCTATGTTGCCTTTTCCTTTTACTGCTCGGCCTGGTTTAATACCAACTCCAGGCCTCTTTCCAACACCTGGCCTGGGTGCATTTCCAAACAACCCCAAAACTCCCCTTCTACCTGCAATGTTTCCATTTCCGAATTTGAAGCAACCTTCGGTTGATGTATCGTCTCAAGGTAGGTAATTAGTTATTACTTTTATTATATTATACTTTTATTATATTATTGCTGTTTAGAAACAAGTGAGGATTTGTCTATGGGAAGTAAAAATAAAATGACAGAACCACTGGAACGAAATTATTGCAATGTAGCACCTTTGGTGCCAGAATTTATTAAGCTTAACACTCCCGAAACAATAAAAAATCCTTCACAAGTGCACGGCGGAGATCATGACTTAACTAAGACTCCCAAATCTCGTCATTCACAAAATAGTGCAATTCCTCAAGAAAATCTAGCGAAAAAAATAGTGGAACCCCATATACCAGAAATGAATATTAGTTGCAGCTCAAAGTCAGTGCCAACAAATACAGGAAGATTACCGACCAACACTTTCGAACCACTGGTGAAAAAGAATGATGTTCCTTTAGATATGGCAACATCAAACAAACCTACCAAACGACCAACGCCAAGTCAAGACGCAGGTTTAGATTTTTCCATGAATAAAAAGTATCAGGCACCTCCTAATTTAGTCTTAAAACAACCCCCAATAACACTAAATAATGAGCCCATTGAAGTGTCGGACGATTCGGATGAAATGAGTCAACCTCCGCCTCCACCGAAAAATCTAATCCCCGTTCCCGAATCAAATGTACTGCATCCCCCACCATCAACATCACAAACTAACTTCAATTTAGATGAAAAGTTTGTAGGTAATCTGAGTACTAATAAATTATCACCAGTGAATTTAGAAACGGACCTTTCGTCAAAAGAGTTGAAGAAACTTAAGAAGCAAGTTAAGAAGACGTCGATCAACATCAATAATAGTCTAATTACTCCAGAGAAATCAGAAGGTGTTAGCAAGCTAGCGGGTGGTGCAGATTTAATACCCTTAACATCAACTGGTTTGGCATATTCCTCAAAAAATATTCCCTTTAATAGTTTAACGGCAAATGCCAATCCGACATTTAGTGCGCAAAAATCTATGACAGACTTTAATCCAGCACAAACCTCTGTGTTTGATAACGTTACCATTACAACAACCATTCCATCAACAAATGTATCATCTTCCACAAACCTTTTTGACATACAAAGGAAAAGAAAAGAACACAAAAAAATTAAAAAAGAGTTTAAAGAAGGAAAAATTAAAAAGAAAAAAGACAAGAAGGACAAATCAAAAAGCAAAGAAAGAGTTGAAAAGTATATGCAATCCCAGCATACTTCACCCTCAAAAGACAAATTGGAACCGTTTGGAGTAGAGAATACTGCACGAATAAATACGTCGCCCTCCGCATCCATAGGAAGTAGTGGGGTTGAAAAAATAAAGGACAAGGATTTGATGAAAAAACTTAAAAAGGAAAAGAAAAAGGAAAAAATGCGAATGGAGGAAACATCAATAGTAGCCCCGCAAGCACCATCAATACCTATGTCTGAAGGAAAACCAAAATCATTACCACCAGTGGCTTCGGTTAGTGTTACTTCCAACAATGAACCAGAAGCGTCATTGACAACGACGTCATCATCTGCATCTAGTACATCTATTGTTCCCAAATTAACACTAAAGCTGGGTTCCACTCAGTCGCCAACACCAACTGATGATGCCCCTAAAAACAACAGTGGTGGTATTGCTCCGACGACAGCGGTAGCTGCCGCGCCTCCTTCACCTCCTCGCGAAGTTCAACGTGAGCCATCACCAGAATTGGCAAGAATATCTCCACTTGTTACTAGACCACCGAAACAAAAAGTTAACACAGGTAATATTAAATATAACTTGCTTTTCGGTTTGACATAATTGCGTTTTTTTTAACAGGTAGTGAACTCACTTCTGGAACCAGTTCTGCAGTAAATTCTCTATCTACAGCCAGTACGGGACAATTGGACAACTTTGGGGATGCTAGTAAACCGAGTTCAACAGGGAATATTAATATGATAGTGCCACCACCCAATCCTTGGCTTTCGGGTGGAACAATATCGGCCAGTTCCGTGTTATTGCCGCATCAACTGTTGCAAACAACCAAACATGATTTGGCAACAAGTTCAGGTGTTTCAAACCAGAGTTCAGACAACTCAAAGATGCCTCCATCTGGCGAAAGACAACAAAGTCCTTTAACCCTCATAACTGAAACAAGCAGGCCTTCTTCATATATTGTAAGAGAAAGAAAAACACTAAACAATATCAAAAACATTAACCGTTTTTAAACTTTCAGGATGCAGAAGGAAATCGGGTATGGATTTGCCCAGCTTGTGGTAAAGTAGATGACGGATCGCCCATGATAGGTTGTGATGGGTGTGATGCCTGGTATCATTGGTATGTGCACATTACAATAATTATTATCTAGTCCACTGGCTAAACCTCAATTTGTTTCTAGGGTTTGTGTGGGAATCTTTGTTGCGCCCAAGGATAATGAAGACTGGTTTTGTCGAGTTTGCATTACACGTAAAAAAAGTTCGCATAGTTCTGACAAAAAGCGCAAACGCAATAAGAAAAAATAGATTTTAAGAAATTGACTAAACGTACGCTATATTTAAAAAAGTTGTAAAATACCCCAAATTATGTTAATATACAATAAGTATATAAAAATTCGATTTTCTTTTTCATATATCGTAAGCACCATTTAAAATTAATCATAATTGACATTATCTCCAAATTCAGTTTCTATGATTTTGCATATTTATAATTTCCGATTTTTTTTTAATTAAATAATGTGGCCTGATAATGTGGCACTATCTTGATTGTGATTTTATCATCAAAGTTGAGTGGATTCCCTATGTCTGGTAAGTTCAAAGTTTAGTTGTGATTTGTGGTCGAAGTCCTGTTTTTCTTTCTTTGCTTACATAAATATCAAATGGTTTGAACTGTACCAAAAAGGAAATTTAAAATTTTACCTTTTATTTACTTCCAAAAATATCCTTAATCATGGATAGAGCATTTTTTGCGCTTTTGATTTTCTTCATACACTTGAGTTTGTTCTACAATGTCTTGTAAGAGTAAACATTCTCGATCACTTTCATATGAGCAATAATGTAGTTTAATATGTTTTGCGGATTAAAATAGAAATCTAATGGCAATTTCGATTGGAGAAAAATAATCATAGTCCTTTTGATTAGAAAATGAGCCACTTTCTTAACGTAGTTTTGGCAACACGATTCAACACAGCAGATGACTTCAATTTAGTTACTTTCATGCCTCCTTTTTATCATCTCCTAACTAATAATGCGAAAATCTTACGGTGTTTAAATTCATCATGGGTCGGCCGTAGTTTGAAGATCTCTGATTATATTTTTTTCATTTTTTCCTGTTTGCGAACTTACATATTGCCGAACGGAAATAATAAAACAAAAATGTAGAAAAAACGGGTGTGCTAGACTTATCAACAACAATTAACTAAAGAGACTATTAAGATTACGGCTGCAGATGATACCGGCAAGCAATTTAGAAATATTCAGTTAGTCATTCCCGGTGGAATACCATCAATATCTCTCCTTCATATCTGTTAAAAGATACCAGAAAAAGGACTTGAAAAGTACAAAAGATGAGGTTAAAAGTGATTCCACTTAATTTTAATCGTTGACGTTTCCTAAAGCGCGCCAAACACCCATGAAATTTTTGTTGCAATTGGTTTACATTCAGCAATTACAGCCCTACCCCGTAGAAAATAAAGGCAATCTGATAAGCAGCTAGTTAAGTTTATGATGCATGATTTCTTTTTACTCTCCATACAAACTACTGAGCAGAAACACAAGTTGTTTTAAGCTCGCCCAGAATGTTATTTGCCTACAATCAACCAAGCCTATACATTATCCGGTAGTAAATTGAAATACGCGACCACTACGAAAACATCGAAGCGTAAGTATGTTAAAATGCTTGGATTCAACACAAATTGTACTTTTGTATTGAATTTAACAGGCCTCACCAAGGAAAAGCTATTACATTCAATTATGAAAATTCAGGAATCCGTTTATTGGACTGTAAATCGTATTGGAAAGAACCATTCAAATTTCACATTGGGGCAATTAATTGCAGTAGAGGAGAGGCATTCAAATAACTCATTTCGGGGGCTAAACTGAAGGGGATCTTTCTCCGTTATGAATTCCAAAATAGATTCCAAGTCGGGTCAATCGTCTGTTAAATCCTATAAAAACCAATGTTGCCTGCATCCCGCATTTGGTTGCTCTACTATCGAGACAGTAATGGAAATATTTCCACATCAAAATATGAATATTCTCGTGAATACGTTGACTTAGAATTGAGACCCCCGCTCTCCCTCTATTTGGTGGATGGAAGACAGCAGTACATCATTGCGTTATAACATGCATTCATTCGAATATTTCTTTTCAACGATGGTGTCAATTATCTGCTCAAAAATTGCGATAATGCGATCACATATTCGACGATATTGTTCATTCGAAGAAGCCTGTCATTAAAATCATTTTGCCTGCAAGGATGCACAAGCATTAAGCCTAAAACACCTTTATAATGTTGAGAGGAAGCGACGATAGTTTAACTTCAACACTTATTTGGATTACTCCCGGAACGACCAACTTATAACCTTCACCAAAAAGAATGTGATGGCAAAATCATATGCAAACTTTTGAATTAACCTATAACTTTTCGAAAGTTTTCTGCTACAAGAACCCTTGTTGCTCATATCTTTTGTTTTTGTTCATTCTTTAGTTGGCAATTATATGTAAGCGACTAGGACTTTTCCATTTTCCACACCATCCTCATAAGGACTAAGGAATTTTCAAATTTTAATGTTAAACAGTATATAAAATAAATAATAAAGGTCGTAAACCATTCCTAATTAAATCCACATTTTTTACATTAAATTTAAGTTTTATTTTTTGAAATTTGACACCAATTATAGAATTGAACTCGGCGGGCCTAAGCACAGTCTGTTAGGAGAGTTTACTATAATCATTAGGTTCTACATCTCTTGTTTTCGATCCCGATGTTTATAGCGAACGATTTACGGTAAAGAAGCACATACAAAACTTTTACATTTTGCTCCAACATCATACCCTAGTACTAAAAGAAAACACAAATAAATTTACAAAATTACAGTTAAAATGGCGCCTGATAAAAATATACATCAAAAGACCTGTTTATTACAAAGAAAAAACTAAATTATTCACTTGACTTAAATAAAAAAGTGTTATCTACAAATTAGCAAAAAAAACAAATTACTTCATAACATAAAATACTAGTTAAGTCTTATTGATAGAAAAAAAACTATAGTTTTAAATTAATAATGTAGATCGCGCCATTAAAAAAGATTAGATTGTCAATATTCATCATGTTACCATTACAACAATCCAAAATTCAATTGAGTAGATGCATCTATTTCTGGACAGAAGCGGCATATTAATGTGGATATGCTCAACAGTTAGCAAATCGTTACAAAAATTTTAAACTCCGAATCATCATAATTAGTGACGGGTGTTAAAATACTGCCTTCTATGCTTGGCCCTAAGAAAATGCAGGCGCGATCTGTATTGCGACTATCGACTATGAAAGATGACGGCTTTACAAATATCGCGCAGAATATAAGCCACGCTGGCGCCTATTGTCCCCACATTGCGTTGCTCTTTTCTCAATATGTGATGGGATCCATAGTAAGACAAAATTCATCTCTACACAATTGGATAAAATATGGTTGGAACATGACATTTCGATTGGTTTTGTATGGCCCTTGAAACACATTTATATTTTCATTAAAAATTACTACTATCACGGAATCAATGTTTACAATACTATTTAAGCTGTTATTGTCTCTTCTCTAGCTATAGGATCGTGTAAACAAATTTTCCGACAAAAACGACGAATAAGATGAATTTTGTATTAGCTCCACAATTTACACGTTTTGCTCCTCTTTCTCTGTAATGTCACATCATCTTGATTCAGCTACCATCTTATCCTTAGGAATCGATTCAGTATTTTCGACTTTACATCTTTCATCTTTGATCTGTAAAACTTCATCAGGAATTTCGACGGCTCTTCGATTACAATTTAGAGAATTGTTGAAATTAGTGCTGTTTATATTAAATCATCTTTCGTTCTTCTCTGTTTTATCAACATATTTTCTTTTTTCGTTGACTCCTTTTTTCACTTTTGGAGATGCTCTAGGCATTTTGTGCATTTTCTTTAAAATTGGTGACTAAGGCCTGAACTGATAATTGAAAACTTTTACCGCAAACGAACATAACTTCAGTAAACGTTTGGGTTCTTGGTTTGTTATGAGTTTCTTCATATGTTGCCGTGATCCGACAGGTGACCTTTCCGCAAAACAACACACGTTTTGAGGAAAGTTGTTCCTTATGTTTTTAATATGTTCCTTTAGAAAAAATTGGGATTGAATACTTTTCGTCCACAGAACTTTGGACATTTGTGCATTTTTCACTAGCAGTATGAGAAATAACATGCTCTTCATACGGTAACAGAGATTAGAGAAATTTTTTTCCCACACATCTGACAGTAAAGGCCGATCTAAGGACCACTTTAACCAAAGGATAGGAGAAAGTGATAAAACTGCAAAAGGACGGCGATTGCAGATATTTGCAAATGAACCCGTCGGGATAATGTACAGACTCAATTATTGTTGTTTTAAGTTGACTTAAGCCTTATTACAAGGAGTTTGGTTACAACTGAACATTTATGGGGCTAAGTTTCACAGAACTGTCTGATTCTAAATAGTTGAGTGGCGTTTGTGTATGGTTAAAGCTTAAAATGGTTCCGAAATATTTTACCCCACACGCGGGAACATACACGCCTTTTGTTCATTATATGATGACGAAGATAGCAAGGATTCATCAAATTCATCAGTGTTGGCGATTTGAATTTTACTTTGACATTCGTCATCTTTATTTGGTAGCACAGGTGGTATTCTTCCACCTTCTGGTATAAGCGTAATTAAGGTTTCGCCAATGATTTTACTAGAGGTTTCACCTTGTGTTGCTTTTAATTTTTGATTATTTCCACTAAACGTACTTATCTCTTTCATTATCTTCCATTGTCTCAATTCGTACTCGGATCCGACTCGCAACTTTTTCTACAAAGTATCCATATCTGCTATTTTTTCCTCGTTGCATTTTATAATCGATCCGTTAAATTTCGGCATACGATTTTTTCACTGCCAATAAACTTTTTACTGTCGTTTATTTTTGTTCGGTTTATTCAGTCCCAAGCAAAAACAAACTATTCAATTTTTCTTTCCTGAAAAAAAATGACATTAAAAATGTAGATTCCAGATCTTGAGGTATACATTTTTTCAGTACTATGTTCTATTTTATTTTACCTTGTTTGTCAGTTGGTCCTTTTTCTCTGTTACAAACTATTCCTTGAGAAACGTCGTCCGTATTTTTTCAATATTAGTTTTCTTTTAAAACAATCTTCGAAAGCTTTTTGGTTGTGGCGTTAATAGCTTACTATTTGTCAAAAGTAATGGTTGATAATATTGTTCAGTTGTTTTCATTTTCATTGATGATTTTCAAAGCATGAATTTAATTCCTCAATGATAGTTGTAGATGTACTGGTTAGTGATTCTTTGATTTCATTGATCAGGAACTTCGTTATATGAGCACTATTGAATTTCTTGCTTCTTCATATATAGGGATGCCGCTGCATTGTCTACCTCAGAAGTCGACTCATTGGATAGATCATTTTCTATTTCGACCCCCATGTCTTCATAATTCCGTATATTCTATAGGATTCCTTCATCGTTATATGCTTCAGTTAAATGGTTACAAAAGTGGTCTATATTGTCAGAACATTGTTCGCAGTAGAAACAAACATATTTTAGCACTCTAGATTTTTCATTAAAATACACTGTACCACATTTTACATCGTCCTCCTCCAAGTAATACATGGAATTCCTAAAATCCTCCTGCACATCCACCATATTCGTTTATTTTAGGTGTGATTCTAAATTGGTTTTATTGTACTCTATTTCTTTTCTTTCTTGTCTTGACGTTCGAAAACAACAGCTGTTTGTAATGGTATGGTCTTGAGAAACTTAGTTTATTTCGCCATTCTTGTCTTGTTCCAATGGGTAGTGTTGCCCTTCTATTTCACATATTTATTCAAAATGATGTTTCATTCTCTTTCGTACGAGGAGTAAAGGACAAAAGTTTTTTAGCCAAATCAATGTTCATATAAGCATAAAAATTCTTTACATATCGAGAAAAACTATTGGCATTTTTACTGTTGAGTGTAATGCCTCTTTTTTTGTTTGAGAACGCGATTTTTCTGCAACAATTGCTCAAAACTTAACAAATTCCATAATTGTTTAAAACATATTTAGTTGAATTTTAGCATTTTTCAAAACCGTTTTTGTGTTTAATTGAGGATTGTATGGAAGATATTCTGCAGTTACTCCAATTTAATTTGTAACGAGTACTCAAAAATTAGTCAGTAATGCAGTTATTGTAATTCAAATAACTTCGTTACTTTCCCAACACTAGAGCTAAATATCGGTGATGTATTGGTAATTTAGTTGATATTAGCATATATGATAAATAATTATAGTGAAGAATTAAGTTCATTGCTAAAGGTACTTCCCGCCTCTACCATATAGGCATAGAGCCAAAGCAAAAGTTTGGCGAGATTGCGTTTCATAATTCCACCGAATTTACAATCATTTTGGTGTTTGTGGCCATGAAATATTTTTCTTTCGGAGATATTTACTTGTTTACACACTACAAAATGTTTCACTTTGCAACAAAAAACGGGAGCTCCTACGTGTCAGTCAAAAATGAACCTATCACGTCAGGGCCAACAGTACGAAGATTTGTGGGATAATGCAACAGCAATTGCCTTGATGGCGGACATTGCGTCGAGGATGAATTATTTCAGATTAATAATGAACATGAAGACGATGGAGAAGTGAAGTCAGCTGAAGAAGAACCTGTCCACTGTTTTTGAAGAAGCAGTCAAAATCAACTCGAGCCAGAAAACTTAAAAGTATGTATGTAGATAACTGATGATTGAGACAGCACGATAAAAGTTCCGACGAGGATCTTCTGAAAGTTTTCTGGTAATGTATGTTTTCTAACTTTTTGCTTGTATAGTTTCTATCCCATTATTGGTTGCAGTCGATGAGAATTCTTCTGGGGGCGGAAAGCCAAATGTTGCTGCAATGGTGATGCTGTGGGTAAAATCATTCGCAATAAGGGACTTCTTAAGGGTCATATAATCATAGGGTCTATAAGCGAAAAACCTAGACAGATTAAGGCCGGAGAGTGATGAGAAACAAACATGCCCGGAATGGTGATGAGACTCGCTGGACAATAGAAATAACGCTAGATCGTCACATTATCGAAGTGCATGAGGGGTTTAAATGCTCCTTATTTGTGAGAAGCGTTTTCAAAAACAAAGACATCAACGTAAACGACATGAACAGTGCATACGCGGAAAAAAATTATGTATGTTACCATGTTGAAGGATGCGAAGAAAAGTTTACTGAAAATACTATCTTAAAAGGACATCTTGACGTTCATTACAAAGGACAAAAATTTATTTGTGAATTAAAACTGCGGGAAACCTTTCACACCATACGCCGGTTAAGGGGCTTCACTAAAAATATCCATAACAAAACCGAAAAACTTGTTTGCAGACTTTTGTGGCTACTCCTGCCGGCGAAACACACGAGACTTTAAGAGTTCACCAACGATCACACACGGGCGAAAAACCATATGTCTGCGAGGTCGCTGAGTGCCAAGAAGAGATTTATTTCTAGCTCAGCGTTGGTGGAACATATGGCAGCCATTCAACCAATCGTCCCCATATATGTAAAGTATGTAATGCTTCTTTTGCCAAGACAAAAGGCTCTCTTATCACCATAGCTTTTTGCATTTCGATGTGAAGAAATTTAAATGTAAAAATGTGGTAGCGCTTTACAAACAAGCATCTGGGGCTTGCAGCGTCATATGAGGAAGCATCGTGAAGAAGGCATGATGTCGATGATTCCTGAAAAATCTTCAAATTTACCGGACTCGTCGACAGCACCTGTAGTTGTTCCACCACAATATCCATTTCTCACATTATAAAATAGATAGTGATTTTATAATAATAAATCTAAAAATTAGAAAATAGGACATACAAAATATTTCTCTTTTAGATTTAGGGCGTTTTCGTTTCGCAAAAAATATGTTGCCCTGGTGTTACACTACTTTTTTCCTCATGGTATTTTCCCTCAAATTAAAGTGCCATTCTAAAGCTATTGTTAATTCATAATGTTGTGAGGGATACAGGATCCAAAATCTATGACAATGTCCTTCATATTTGGGCAATCAATTTCGCAGAAATGTTTGCA
>PGFW01004936.1:60598-73098 GCA_003123925.1 Haematobia irritans
ATACAATCCCAATAAACACAAACGATTTGAAAAAATGCTAAAATTCAACTCATTTTTTTAAAACAATTAATGGAATATTTAAGTTGAGCAATTGTTGAGAAAATCGCGTTCTCAACAAAAAAAGAGGCATTACACTCAACAGTAAAATGCCAATAGTTTCTCGAATGTAAGATTTTTTATCTGTATATGAACATTGATTTGCTAAAACTTTTGTCCTTACTCCTCGTACGAAAGAGAATGAAACATCATTTTGATAAATATGTGAAATAGAAGGCAACACTACCATTGGACAAGACAAGAATGGCGAAATAAACTAGTTTCTCAAGCCACCATTACAACAGCTGTTGTTTCGAACGTCAGACAAAAAGAAAAAGAATAAGTACAATAAAACCAATTTAGAATCACACCTAAAATAAACGAATATGGTGGATGTGCAGGAGGATTTTAGGAATTCCATGTATTACTTGGAGGAGGACGATGTAAAATGTGGTACAGTGTATTTTAATGAAAAATCTAGAGTGCTAAAATATGTTTGTTTCTACTGCGAACAATGTTCTGACAATATAGACCACTTTTGTAACCATTTAACTGAACATATAAACGATGAAGATCCTATAGAATATACGGGAATTGATGAAGACATGGGCGGAAAATAGAAAATGATCTATCCAATGAGTCGACTTCTGAGGAGGACAATGCAGCGCATCCCTACTATAATGAAGAACAAGAAATTCATAGTGCTCATATAAACGAAGTTCCTATCAATGATCAAGAATCACTAACCAGTACATCTACAACTACATTGAGGAATTAAATTCATCTTTGAAAATCATATGAAATAAAACAAACTGAAACAAATATTATCAACCAGTTTACTTTGCAAATTAGCTAGCATTAACGCCACAAGCAAAGGCCTTCGAAGGATTGCTTTTTAAAAGAAACTAATTATTGAAAAATACGTTCTCAGGAATAGTTGTACAAGAAAAAGCACAACTGACAACCAACAAAAGGGCAAATAAAATATAACATAGTACTGAAAAATGTATACCTCAAGATCTGAATTCTACATTTTATTATTATTTTTTCAGCAGAAAAATTCGATAGTTTGTTTTGCTTTGGACGAAATTAACGAACACAAAAATAACGACAGTAAAAGTTATTGCAGTGAAAAATCGTATTGCCGAAATATTACTGATTCGGTATTAAAAATCAACAGGAAAAAATACAGATCTGGATACTTTGTTAGAAAGTTGCCGAGTCGACCGAGTACCATTGAGACAATGGAAGAATATTGAAGAGATTAAGTACGTTTAGCTGGAAATAATCAAAAATTAAAAGCAACACAAGGTGGAAAACCTCTAGTAAAACATTTTTTTGGCGAACAACCTTAATTACGCTTATTAACCAGAAGGTGAAGAATAACCACCTGTGCTCCAAATAAAGCATGACGAATGCAAAGTAAAATTCAAAATCGCCAACACTGCATGAATTTTGATGAACTCCTTGCTATCTTCGTCATCATATAATGAACAAAAGGCGGTTTGTCCGGGCGTGTGGTACAATATTCGGAACCATTTTAGCTTAACCATACACAAAACGCACTCACTATTAGAATCAGACAGTTCTGTGAAACTTGCCCATAAATGTTCAGATTGTAACCAACTCTTAATTAAGCTAAGTCAACTTAAACAACATATTGAGTCTGTACATTATCCCGATGGGTTCATTTGCAAAATCTGCAATCGCCGTCTTTGCAGTTTATCACTTCTCCTATCCCATTTGGTTAAAGTGCACTTAGATCGGCCTTTTAACTGTCAGATGTGCTGAAAAAATTTCTCTAAATCCTGTTACCTATGAAAGAGCATGTTATTTCTCATAACTCTAGTGAAAAATCGCACAAATGTCAAATCTGTGGACGAAAGTATTCAACCCAATTTTTTCTAAAGGAACATATTAAAAACCATAAGGAACAACTTCCTCAAACGTGTGTTGTTTGCGGAAAGGTCACCCTTCGGATCACGCAACATATGAAGACTCATACACCAAGACCCAAACGTTTACTAAGTTGTTCCGTTTGCGGTAAAGTTTTTCAATTATATGTCAGGCCTTATGTACCATTTTAAAAGCACATGCACAAATTGCCTAGAAGCATCTCCAAAAGTAAAAAAGGAGTCAAAACGAAAAGAAAATATGTTGATAAAAACAGAGAAGAACGAATGATTTTATATAAACAGACAATAATTTCAACAATTCTTCAAATTGTAATCGAAGAAGCCGTCGGAAATTCCTGATGAAGTTTACAATCAAGATGAAGATGTAAAGCTCGAAAATACTGAATCGGATTCTAAGGATAAGATGGTAGCTGATCAAGATGATGTGAATTACAAAGAAGGAGAAGCAAAACGTGTAATTGTGGAGCTAATACAAAATTCATCTTATTCGTCGTTTTTGTCGGGAAAATTGTTTTACACCTCCTATAGCTAGAGAAGAGACAATAACAGCTGTAAATAGTATTGTACATGATTCGTGATAGTAGTATTTTTAATAAAAATATAAATGTGTTTCAAGGGCCATCAAAACCAATCGAAAGTCCATGTTCAACCATATTTTATCCAATTGTGTAGAGATGAATTTTGTCTTACTATGGATCCCATCACATATTGAGATAAAGAGCAACCAATGTGGGGACATAGCGCCAGCGTGGCTTATAATTCTGCCGATATTGTAAAGCCGTCATGCTTTCATAGTTCGATATCGCAATACAGATCCGCCTGCATTTTCTTAGCCAAGCATAGAGGCAGTATTTAACACCCGTCACTATTATGATGATTCGGAGTTTAATTTTTGTAACGATTTGCTACTGTTGAGCATATCCACTTAATATGCCCTTTGTCCAGAATAGATGAATCTACTCAATTGATTTTGGATTGTTGTAATGGTAACATGATGATATTGACATCTAATCTTTTTTAATGCGCATCTACATTATTAATTTAAACTATAGTTTTTTTCATATCAATAGACTAACTAGTATTTTATGTATATGAATAATTTGTTTTTGCTATTTGTACACTTTTTTATTTAAGTCAAGTGAATAATTTAGTTTTCTTTGTAATAAACAGGTCCTTTTGATGTAGTTATCAGGCGCATTTTAACTGTATTTTGTAAATTTATTTGTGTTTTCTTTTAGTACTAGGGTATGTTGGAGCATGTAAAGTTTTGTATGTGCTTCTTACCTAAATCGGTCCTATACATCGGGATCGAAACAAAGATGAGAACCTAATGATTATAGTAACTCTCCTAACAGACTGTGCTAGCCCCGCCGAGTTCAATTCTATAATTGGTGTCAAATTTCAAAAAATAAAACTTAAATTTAATGTAAAAAATGTGGATTTAATTTAGGAATGGTTTACGACCTTTATTATTTATTTTTATATACTGTTACATTAAAATTTGAAAAATCTTAGTCCTTATGAGGATGTGTGAAATGGAAAAGTCTAGTCGCTTACATATAATTGCCAACATAAAAATGACAAAAACAAAAAGATATGAGCAAACAAGGGTTCTTGTAGCAGCAAAACTTTCGAAAAGTTATAGGGTTATTCAAAGTTTGCAATATGATTTTCCACCACATTCTTTTTGGTGAAGGTTATAGTTGGTCGTCCGAGAGTATCCAAATAAGTGTGAGTTAAACTATCGTCCTTCCTCTCAACATTATACGGTGTTTTTAGCTTAATGCTTGTGCATCCTTCAGGCAAAATGATTTTAATGACAGCTTCTTCAATGAACATATCGTCGAATATGTGATCGATTAATCGCATTTTGAGCAGATAATTGACACCATCGTTGAAAAGATATTCGAATGATGGCATGTTATAACCAATGATGTACTGTGTCTTCCATCCACCAAATAGAGGGAAGCGGGGTCTCAATTCTAAGTCAACGTATTCACGAAGAATATTCATATTTGATGTGGAAATATTTCCATTACTGTCTCGATAGTAGACACCAAATGCGGATGCAGGCAACATGGTTTTATAGGATTTAACAGACGATTGACCCGACCTTGAATCTTTTTGGAATTCATAACGGGAGAAAGACCCCTTCAGTTTAGCCCCCGAATGAGTTATTTGAATGCTCTCCTCTACTGCAATATTGCCCCAATGTGAAATTTGAATGGTTCTTTCCAAACGATTTACAGTCATAAACGGATTCTGATTTTCATAATGAATGTATAGCTTTTCCTTGGTGAGGCCTGTTAAATCAATACAAAATACAATTGTGTTTGAATGCCAAGCATTTTAACTACTTACCTTCGATGTTTTCGTATGGTCCGTATTTTAAATTTACTACGCGATAATGTATAAGGCTTGGTTTGATTGTAGGCAATAACATTTGGCGAGCCTTAAAACAACTTGTGTTTTCTGCTCAGTAGTTTTGTATGGAGAGTAAAAGTAAATCATGCCATCATACTTAACTGCTGCTTATCAGATTGCTTTATTTCTACGGGGTAGGCTGTATCTTGCTGAATGTTAACCAATTCAACAAAAATTTCATGGGTGTTTGGCGCTTTACGGAAACTCAACATTAAAATTAGTGGCATCACTTTTAACCTCTCTTTGTACTTTCAAGTCCTTTTTTCTCTGGTATCTTTAACAGATATTGAAGGAGAGATATTGATGGTATTCACCGGAATGACTAACTGATATTTTGCTAAATGCTTGCCGTATCATCTGCAGCCGTAATCTTAATAGTCTCTTTAGTTAATTGTGTTGATAAGTCTAGCACCCGTTTCTACATTTTTGTTTATTTATTCCGTTGCGGCAATATGTAAGTTCGCAAACAGGAAAATGAAAAAATATAATCAGAGACTTTCAAACTACGCCGACCCATGATGAATGTTACACGCTTAAGATTTTCGCATTATAGCTTAGAGATGATAAAAAGGAGCATGAAAGTACTAATTGAAAGTCATCTCTGCTGTTTGAATCGTGTTCCAAACTACGTTAAGAAAAGTGCTCATTTTTCTATCAAAAGGGATCTATGACGGATTAACGCATGATATGTAACTCAACCTTTATTGATGTGATCGATTTATTGTCGACAAATCTAATCTTTCGACCACATTGTAAGTTTCGTATGAAACTTATAATGTGTGTGTATGTATCTTACAATGTGGACGAGCGCTACGAATTGTCGGATGTAAGTAAAAAATCGATGTGTTATGGATCCCATTAGCAAGTTTCTGGAACTATCTTGCAACATTTTTCTAAGTTGAAGCGCATTGTCAATGTGATTGTACGCTTTGTATATAATGTAAGGCGTAGAAATTCCATTTCTGCATATGTAATCTCCTAAACGAACATCCAAGGAATCGTACTTCCTTGGATGTTCGTTTAGGAGATTTGTTGATTATCGCAATCTCCTATTGTTTTATAACATCATCCACACTTCTAGACCTTTAGATTTGGTTTCTGTTTTTACCTTTTCGCGTTCTATTAGAAATGTTCAGATATTTATTCCTCGTATAAGGAGGAATATTTATGCTAGATCTTTTGTGGTTAGAATAGCTCGGTGTTGGAATCGATTGCCTCTAGAACTACGCATTTTTTCTCATTGTAATAATGCATTTCGTCTCAAACTCATGGAATATATGGCTAGTGCTACCTAAACTGTAAGGTTCTTGGACGATTTACATCTCATCTATTGCATACGCACTTGGTGTATTCTATGGAACTCCTATGTATTTTAACGTTATTGATTTTATGTTTCCACTTATTTCATCGCTATTTTAATAGTCACTACTACTCTTGTGGCTGGGGAGCCAATTAAATTAGTTTCTTCTTAGTATTAACTTGTTTACATTATATCGATGGCTCAGTATTTTTGTTATGATGTAATATATTTTTATAGGCTTCTATTGGCTTTGTATTACAGAATTTTTGAATAAATAAATAAAAAAATAAATAAATATCGATTATGCGCCGTCCAGATTATAAGTTTATCCGGACGACAGTGCTCGTGTTAAAACTATCCCAGATACACGCTATAAGTTTTACCCAGCCATAGTCTTAACATTATGATTAACGATATTGATATTTTGGATGAATGTTTAATACTTGAATATTTCAATATTTAGATATCAAATTTACTTTCAACTATATGTCGTTACAAAGTTCAAGATTAAGGTGGTTACTAAGTTCAAGTTTAAGAATCGTATTAAGTTCGTGTTTAATGTGTGTACTATGTTCTTTTTTCGAGTTGAATATCACTTTATTTTCGCGATTACTTTTCCTGAAATAATCAAAATTATAAATGAAAACAGACATATTCCTGTAAAGTCTTGCCGAAATCTAGAGGAACAAGAAATTGCACATTAATTGAGTTAATTTATCAGCTTTATATTGAACTGTTTTAATAAAGTAACCGCGAAAATTTCACCTTTACCTAAATTTTCACCTTTGTCGCTAAAATCGTCATTTTTCAAGATTACTTTTCTTTAATAATCCATTAAAAAGAATATAAACTTTTTACAAAAAAGTTTTGGCAAATTTTATTATAACTTGGTGAGGACTGATCCAAAGCAGCAATTGAAAAGGTTTTTGTTTAAAATAAATTAATAAACAAGGTAACCGCGAAAAGTGCATATATTGGCGCGATAATTCCAAATAGAGGCGTTGAAAATCAAGAAAAAATTCATCACATATTTAGCGGAGCCCATTCCCCAAGATAAGTTACGGTTTTTGCATACAAAATCCAGTCATGCATATTCCTTATTTGCATTTTTTTTTCAAATAAAAGGGTGGTATTTTATGTTCGAATTTTTAGCACAAACTGTAAAATAAAACTTCAAAATATTGGTATGACGACGATTTACATTTTTTTATCCGATTTTGTCTTTAAACTTTAAGAATTGGATTGTATATACGAATTTTCAGTCTTCCTAAAATCAGAATTGATTTCGAACAAAATTAAAAACGAAACATAGTCGGGCAAACCTGGTATGCTTTGTTTCATTCTTTCCTATCGTATTCACTCTGTTACGTAGAAGTTAACCTGTAGAATTAATTACTAAAGACCGGTACTAGCGATTCCCGTTTTCGACTTGAAATCACTCGTTTCATTATCCCGATTGCTTACTAAAAACTCAAATTATAAATGAAAATCAAATATTTTCCTGTTAACCCATCTTAATCAAATCTAGATAATAAGACAATGCGTATTGAAGCTTAAATTATTTGCTTTTAAACTGACCCGTATTCTTTAACTAAACTAAACTCGCGGAAATTTCACGCGAAAGCGACACATCAGACCCGCCACTTAAAAGTTTTATTAACTTCTTCTGTATAATTTAATTTGAATTTTTGAGAAGACCGTATATTGACGACAAACTTGAACATCTAACTTCTTACGCTCGTTCTAATCCGACATATGGCGCATCTTCTCGCAGCGATCTTCAAATCAAACTTTCCGGGCAACTAAGCTACCTAATGTTGTTAATACATATTATCAATGCGAGGGTCCCGTATGCCAGTGATAAACCCGAAGCGATAACATTAACACTGTTATTCGGGGGAGTCCTCATGGGTAACAACATTTCAGGTCCTGAAAACTCCGGAATTTCCCAAACTTCAATCGCATTTTCCTAGACAGGATGAAACAAAATATCTCGATCTCGGCTCGGTGTAATGGATTATTATGTCTGTTTTGAACTCCAACTGGGTTATTCCAAGCTTGCGGAAAATTCGTAAAAGCGTACACCGATAAGGTCGCCCACACAGTTAGAGCCGACATCAGCAATGCACAACTTGCCACTCTGATGATTACTGGCCAAATGAGTTGCATCTAAAAGTTGTGTTTCGAAAACCTTATCTATACTAAAATATTTTGCCGGTTTAAAACCTTCAGATTGATTATTTGCCAACTTATAAAGCATACGGGCACTGACAGCAGTAGTATGGGTACGAAGAAGATTTTTTTGAGCTTCTTCCAGTTTCCAGTCGTACCCATAGCCTTGTGAGCCATATCACCCATTCGAGTGTACCTTTTTAACTCGTTCCAAGTAGTCTTGGGGGAATTTATAACTCTTTGATGGATGGTTAATAAAGAATGTGTCATGAGCATCACGAGCGGGGTGCTGCTGTGGCTGGAAAAGAGCATCAAAGTTCCAGAAAGACGATTCAACATAGTTGTTCGTAGGCATTTCCGAAAATCCCATTTCCAAAAAGATTTGGCGAAATTCGGTGCGCACTTTCAAGAGAGGATGTAAGTGACCACGGGTAGGAGGAGCACCTAATGCATCAAAATTATACGATTTAAATTTCAGGTCCTTCCATAAACCTGAGCTCAACATATCTATTGTCAAATCAGTCTCTAACTTGGTAAGTGTTGTAGAAAATTCAGTACCTTTCTTCAAAACGAAGCTTTTTGTTGTAATTTCTTGAAGCAATTTCCGCTTCTTGTATTCGGTAACCAAATTTGTTGGAAGATTAGTTTTTCCACTTGCTACATCTACAAGATTTTTCTGCACACTGTCTTCGATGTTTCCCACTTTTCTTTTTCACTAAAGGTGGATTTACTGATTTATCGACCATAATCCAACCCAGAGACATGGCTTTACTGAACCCTACTTTGGCATTTGGCCCACTCTTCATCAGCTCAGATTGGGTGATTCCCTCAGAGGGAACGGAATTGTATAAAACAGCTTCATGGCTACCATTAGCGGCGACTTGTTGCCCTTCCTCAGTAAGTTCCAAAGTTTTACGCGAAGTGGTTTCGGCATTCACCAGTTCTCCATGCGCTTGTATTGATTTGAGGGCACCGACAATTTTCTGATGATCAACATTCAAAACATTTACTAAATCCAAGGTATCTACAGTACCTACGGTGTCCAAATGTAGAAGAATTCTCTCCGTGAGATCGGGATGCATTTCAAATACTTTCTCTATTCTTATCAGTCAAAATATATATTTGCTAGCGTGTTAACCGGAGGATGATGAAAGAGACCAACACTTATTAATGGCAGACAAAAAAAGAGCTATTCATAACAAGATATAAAATTTACTCTTGAAGTGAGAGAGCGAATGTTCGGTCTGTAGATGTCACTGTACAACTCTTTTTGAGGCCCCTTATAATACTACATTCACACAGTTTTTCCTGACGACATTATTAGTGTCGCACATATCCCAATTGTTGGCCCACATTATAAGTTATGCTCGAAGTCATAATCGATATTGCTGCTTGTTGATGGGATCGATAACACATTTGTCGATTATTTAGTCATCGCCGACAATTCGTATCGATTGGCCACACTTTAAGATTCTTTTCAAACACAAACATTCCTTCCAGAATAACTTATATCTGGACGGCGCATTAAAACCCGAAATTCTTACGCTTAATAATGTTGATAAAAGCTCGAAATGTCGTTAGTCCCAATAAACGCAAGAATGAAGATGGACTTTAATTGCTGGTGGGGATAATTTCACCATTGAATTTCTAATGCACCGTCCAGACTATTAAGTTTATCCGGTCGGCAGTGCTCTTGTCAAACATATTAGCCACACAATAAGTTATGTCCGACGACGCTTGTTATGCGCTTTACAGACTATCAGTTATTCCGGACGGAATGTCGGTGTTTGTAAAGATATCTACAGTGTGTCGATCGATACGATTGTCGGCGATGACAAATAATCGACAATGTGTTATCGATCCCATAAACTGCAAGCAGTATCGATTATGACTTCGAGCATTAACTTATAATTGTGCACAATTATATGAGATATGTTTGCTCGACACGAAGTATGTCGTTCGAAATAACTGATAATCTGTAAAGGCGCATTATGGGATTGATAGCAAATTTATTGATATTTTATTTACCTCCGACAATACTCGGCCACACTTTAAGTTTCTTTACAAATACAGACATTCCGTCCGGATAATCTTATAATCTGGACGGCGCATTATGCGCCAATCGGTAGGAATTGTCGGCGTTGACTAATTAATCGATTAACGTGTTATCAATCACATTAACAAGCAGTAGTATGACAGTATAACTTTTTAAGAAAAGTAAAAAAAAGCGTGTTGAATATAAGATTTTCTCAAACGCCAAATATCTTCATAAGAAATATATTATTAAATTAAGAATTTAATAAATTCCTCTGGCCCAAAAAATTGCAACAAGGAAAATCATTTTGTCAAAAAAACCGAATCCAATACAAAAAAAAAATCGCAACATTGGTTAAATAGTGCTGTAGATAAACCGGTTTAAATGTCATACAATTATCGAATTATCAAATATCTTGGATATTCACATATCACATCTCGTATCGAGGAGTCTAAGAAAAGTGAGACCAAGAAATGAGTGAAAATTAATAAATAAAACTATAAAAAATGGCCGAATTCGCAATTAAGAAGGAAAAATCCGATGAGGATACATTACGGAAAAGTTATGAAGTAAAAGAACAACAAACGCCTAAATACGGCAGCATTAACTATCGACTGAAACAGGATTACAAACAACAGACGCCTATAATTGCGTCCAGTCGAAAAGGAAACAATGGCCTTGCAAAAAAATTTGATCATACGCCGATGACTCGCTTGGATGCAGAACAAATGAATAACAGTAGTAAATGTGGATTAATATATGTTTGCCAGAAAGGTAGGAAGTGGACTTTCGTATGCTCTTTCTGTAAAAAGAAGACGAGGGATATTGGAGAATTCGTGTGTCATGTCAAGTTTAAACACATGGGGGCTCACTATGACGATGATGAAGAAGATAATGATGAGGACAATGGAAATGATAGTGAAAAGGACCAAAATGCGGCAATGGACGTAAGCAAAATAAATTTAGTTCAAAACTACATGCTTTTGCACCAAAGAAGGTGGTGGCATTTCTTTGAAATCGAAATTGTCAACATATTTTTAGTGGCAAATATATATTTTTTCGAAAAAAAATGACTCACTTCGTATACATACACACTATTTTTTTTAAATTCATTTTTATGATTTGCATGTGTATCTTGGATATCGATTTTTAAAAGTTTTTTCTCTAACATGAGGTTTGACTTTTTTATTTTTATAGTTAGACTAGGGGTAGGTTTTATGCTTATATCTCATACAAAATATCTCTATTAGTACAATACGATTCTAAGAACAGTATGAAAAGTATAAATTATGTCTATATTAAGATTCTCTATAAAAATAAGACAAATTTTAATTTTTAGATAATGTATATTGAATTTTAAATTGAATAATTTACATGAACTATACGATTGCTATCAACAGTACTTTGATTGTACTAACTACTTGGATGTCAATGTGCACACGGAAGAAGACGATCAAGGGTACAGATCTCAGTTAACGACGAATGTGCCTGTTACAAATGGGAATGATATTGTCAACCTATTGGAAGAAGACGAGGATGAGACTAATCATGGTACGCAGCCTTTAGACTATGAATATGAACCACGTGAGGAGGAAGATGAATCTTCAGTTCATGTTGAGGATAATGATAATAGTAATCGGCTTATGGAAGATGAATATAATCATCTATTAAAACGTCGTTCTTCTCAGGATGAAGAATCCAATAATGGAGATATTAGTGGTGGAGGAAGCATAAAGAAATATCGAAGTCATGTCCGGGGTACAGCGTACTGCAAACTCTGTGATAAGACCTTCCAATATTATTCATTATATCGCAACCATATGATCAAACATTCCAATGTTACACCTTATAAATGTCAATTTTGCCAGAAAGGATTTAAATCCAAGCAAGCTCTGCGCTATCACATGAAAACGCATACAAAGGAGAAAGAATTCCAATGTCCTCTGTGCCCAACAACATATGCCACTTCATCCCTCTTTATGGCTCATGTCTTGAGTCACGAAAGTGACTCTTGTTTTCCTTGCATGGTATGCGCCAAGGTACTTACAACCGAAAGAGAACGTGAACAGCATTTGGAGTCCCACGCAGAAGATCGTCCTCATGGGTAAGAATTGTGTGTACGAATTGCTCTAATTCGTTTAATTTTCATTTGTTTATCTATTTTGTACAATCCTTATGCATCATAAAAGCAAGTGACGTAAACTTAATTAGATCACAGTTGATAATAGATTCGATTTTAACTTGTGCTTTTGATGCAAACATATTTTTATTTTCATTCCGAACAAATGAATAATTTCCCCAAGTAAAAATTGGTAATTAGATACCCGATACGATTTTAATTTATCGTCAAAAATATCTTATTTATACATTTTATTTTAATCATACAGTAAATGTATGATATATAGATGTATAAATTTAACAATAATGTAATAAAATCTATATTTTGATGATGCAAGTGAAAGCTTTGACTCGCTGAAGCAATGTAACGAGGCTGAAGTGGCTAGCATTCCCGATTTCTGAGAAACCTTTTAACTTAACGACGGACGCACTCTGTTAGCCATAGGTGCAGTATTAATCTCAGGGAGAATATTGGACAAGGAGCAAACGGTTAGCCTAC
>PGFW01004936.1:136042-151311 GCA_003123925.1 Haematobia irritans
CCATAACAGACCAGCATTTTGAGCAAATGATGTTCTCGTACATATATCACACACGCCAATTCTTTATCGCCACTATGTATTTTCAAATTGTTGAATAAGAATTCGACTTACGCTGGAATCGAAGCCTTACAAAGATTACCATTGAATGAGGCTGAGATTTTGGAATGGACCAGCTTATGATCTTTGAGCTGAGGAATAACTGAAGAAGACACTTTCCACGCGATTTCACATTTATTAATCACGCTTAATTTAGGTGCCTTTTCAGGTGGGCTATTCAAACTAACATTGGGCTGTTAAGAATCTTTAATCAACAGATCGCGGACACCGGGGAATGCTTTTAGCTTCACAATGCCATCATTTTTCGTATGCAAACGCCGTGGAATTGCACGTGAATGGAAATGTTCATTACAAAATTTGCATTTATAGGCGGTATCTCAACCAAAAATGCAGACGTTTGTGAACAGATTAAATAGTTTCGAAAAAACGAAACCCTTTTCCACAATTTCTACAAAATGTACGGCTTGTCATTCGTATGAGTGATACAATGAATTTTAAGCTTATTATATTGCCGAAAACGTTTTCCACATACTTCACATTGAAAAGGTTTCTCACCTAGAAAGGAAAAAAAAAAAATAAAAATGTAATAAAAGTTATCAACAATAGGGTAAGATAAAGTTAGGTATATAGTGAATAAAGCCTTTTATATGCTCGCTGATCTTCATTTTTATCCAAAAAGAGCGAAAAGTTAAAGTCGACGTTTCTATGTTTCTCGTTTGATATATTGCTGTTTCAATGGTCCAATGAAGGCTTTTTACGCCTAGTGGCTCAAACTCCAATAGAAATTTCTCTGAGATATCCAATGCTCATGTAATTAATTTTTATAGCGACGAATTACTAAAATGGTCACCTTTATATAAAAACTAATTTAGTTTAATACAAACCTGAATGTATCTTTAGTATTCTCAAAGTTATACAAAGTCGTTAAAAGTCGTACAGACTTCACATTACACCCGATGTTTCGTTTCTTTTTCTTTTTAGTTTCTTTTCCATCGTTATTATTTGTTTTTTGTTGGAGGAACATCATTCTGACTTTTGCTTTTCTGCTGGATAATCCAGGGGACTTCAGATTTCGACACACATTCAAAATCATCAGCACTCCAAAATCTGCTAATAAGTAGAGAAAAACTGTAATCGTAGGAAAGGAGGTAGTCCGTCTTATTATGCCAAGAGTATTTTTCATTACAGCATTTTAATCCGTTTCGACAAAACATTAAGAATTGAATTAATAGCATAATTGACTAAAGCCATGCGCTCAGTGAAATGGCTTGATCGATTCTTTCGGTCGAGTGTTCTAACTTATTTGTTTATTAAATCCGTATCGGCAATTAATCTTAATTAAAAGCGGGAAGAGTGAAACCCACCCTAAAAGGCTTGGTATTAAGTTAGCATTATCGCCCAAAATTGACAATTTTTTCATTATTACTTTTCTTTAATATTCATCTTCAAAGAAAATAAACATTTTCCATTTCCATAAGAATATATATCTTTATTCTGTTTTTGCCAGGGTTTATTTTGAATTTTAGCAGCCTAAACTTAAATTTATTACCCACTTTAAGGACAAAAACAAAAAAGAAAGAACATTTAAAAGAAATATTGAAAAAATTTGTTAAAAACAAAATCAGCCTGCAAAAATTGGAAAGCAATAACTGTTTGCTGAAAATAGCAAACAATTAAATAACAAGTAAGTGACTCATTAATAATTTTATTTTATTGTGTTCTTGTACCAGTACCTGCATCGATTTCTTTTGAGAAATATCTTCACTGTGTTGTTTGTATTTAAAAATTTTTTATTCTCTTCCAATTCTGAATCCACAATTTAGAACTTTGTCGAATCTAATTGTCTGAATTGCCTGTGCTCCTCCTCATGATGTTTTTCAAATGGAAAGAAATTGGTCTAGACTCGTGAATTCTCTGTCCGTTAATTTCTTCGAGCACAACTTGCATAGTAGGACGGTTGACTTTTGAATTCCAGAATAGTCAGCATACTCTAATAATAAACTGTCAACATTATTAACATTTCCAAGCATCCATTTGTCGACAATTGGTTCTCTATGCAACGTTCAAGATGGAAAATAAAACTTGGATGTATGTGCCCTTTTATGAAGTTTGATCAAATTTGTTTAATTCCGATTATAATATCGTAACTAATTTCTTCGTGTTCATTTATAAAATCAATAGGATATTTGTAAAAACAGTTCGCATAGCCCATTTGAAAGACGTTATTAAACAGTGATAGAGGTATTAAGTGTATTTAGTTTACAGGTTTTTAGCTGGCAACTGCAAAACTAAAACGATTTTTCCTTTGGAATTTCTTGTTACAATAGTGGTTAAAGAAATTATTATCTTTTCTGGGGCTTCAATTTACTATGGACGGTTGGTTTCCCGCGTTTTTAGCAAAAACTCAATCTAAAATTTTTGATCAAACTATCGACCAACGATACCATGCGTTTTCTTCTATTTTTGCAATGCGAGAATCGCGATAAGATAGTGTAAACGGGCAGTTCGTGCTTTTTGTTATTTATGATAACAAAAATTCGGAAAGGGAGTTTAAATCATTTTTGGACATATTCTAATATTGCATGTTAAGAAACAAAAATAAATTACCCTCTTGAAATACAAAAGGTTGTAAAAAGTTTTCGTTTTTAATGTTTTTGATGTTTTACGATTTCAGCCCATAGTGACTGCTTTTCCTGTTCGGCTTATTTTTGACTGCCTTTGAAGGTCGGGGCATTAAGTTCGAATTTGCCCGCTAAAATCGCCATTTTCTCCACATTTACTTACTTATCTTTTTAACAAATCCCATTTAAAAGAATATACAAACTTTTATCAAAATTTGTTTTGGGCAACCCCCTCTAGTATATAAAATTTGCATCAAGGAGGTTTTGTATTTACCTTATAGCTGGAAAGGTTCATCTGCCGCTCTTACTAATAATTTTCTTTCGGTGTATATTATAACTTAATTAGTAATATACAGGATTAAATCTATTTAAAATTTCGAAGAGCTTGCTATTAAAAATCTAATTGTTGCTATATCCATTAATCGCGTCCAAACCATGGACTTGTAAAATGTAACTTCTTTTAAAAAATTTAAAGCTTTATATTTTAATCTTGAGTAGTCCGTCAATATATGAGAAAAAAAAACTTTAAGGAAGCGAATTTAAATCTGCCTCGTCGAAGGATGAATTTGGCTCCTACGAATTTGCGCCATTGAAGTATTTCTTCAAAGAAATCATGAAAAATGTGGAGATAGTTTCACCCAATGTACATTTCATTGAAGTGTAACTAAATTGAAACTAAGAAGTCTTGAGGAAGGAAAGGTATATATATATGGCCACAATATATAAATAACTTGTTTTATTTTCGGCCGAATCCAACCCTCACTAAACCGTTAGTTCCGAATCGCTTTATGTAGAGGTTTAATTAGAGGGCACCATACAGTCGTCGATTATAGCCATTTGCATTCCATTCCTTTGACCTACATTTTTCGTTAGTGATTTGTTTCTTTTCTGTTGTGCGTTTGTGATGACTTCAATATTAAACCATACTAATTTTTTTAGATTATTTTTACTTTACTTCTACACGTTCCATTTTAATTTTCACTAACTCATTTTCCCCTCTTTTTTATAGCCTCTGTTCGAATTTGGCGATTTGCGCATGAACTTCTCGACATTACGCTCTATGTCCATAGAATTTTCAATTCCTTTCATAAAGCCCGCCTCGGAATCCATATCTAGTAGCAAGTATCAAAATCTTTTAAAACGTGAACATTTGTTACCTTCATTCCTCATTACCCGCTTCAAAGATCTCCGTCACAATCATCATTCTCGTTAATTAGTCTGCAAAAGATGCTGCAATTCGGGGGCACCTCCAAATCTTCGTTTGTTCCATGTTTAATTTAATATTAAATTTAACAGAATGTTAATACGTTTTCAATTCAAATTGTATTAATCCCAAATCAACAAGCGTTCCAATTCCCCCTCACCACATCACGAAATGCGTCTGGCCAAACGAAGATCATCGTCACCCAAGGGCCGATGATTGTGTCTGGTAACTTTACAGTTTTAATTGTGGAAATACGCCCGTAGTAGCGGCTAATTCAAAATGTTTCCCTCTTTTAACTTCTTTATTTGTTAATTGTTATTTTTTATCTCTTTTTGTTCGTGTTTATATCCAAACGAAAAATTTTATAGTCACAAATTATTATACATTATTGGTCCCCCGAACACAGCTATTTACACACATGATTGCTACGAATACCATTTTAAAGAGGAATTGACGAAATGTTGCAAAGAAACCTGCCAACCTGTACCGTTGTAAAATAATACGGCGTTTAAGTGTAACAAGCCGGTGAAAAAATAACGGCGTTCAAATAATATTTAATCAAATATATCGATTAACTTCGATTAGTCTACATTTCGTTTATCGAAATCTCTAAAAAACGCGCAGAGCAGTGATGCCATGCGTAGGGAAAAATCCTTTTGTCTAGGAATTTTTTGCAACAGTAGGGAAAAAGGACAGATTTTTCATATTTTCTACAAATATAGGGAATTTTTCCAATTTCCAGAGTTTATACATTTTGCAACAAGAAGAGTACTTTTGCTTAAAATTTCAGATATTGGAAGATTCAAAATAGATGGTATGGTAAAGCTTAACCCTGGAAAGTCATCCTTATTTTTTGTACGCTAACGTCATCCTTCGTCATTTTGACTACGGCTTATTCCAAACAGCTATAATTCGCATCGTGAGCAAAAATGAGAACCAAAATTGAGTTTATTTTCTTATTCAATGTGTTTTTAATTAGTATAAAACAAAAATTCATAAAATAGTTGAAATAGTATAGCTTAAATTTATCATTTCCCAATCGACTAAAATACATTTTAGATCGAAAATGAAATTACGCGTCGTGATTTTGACGAAGGATGACTGTCCAGGGTTAAACTTATTGAATATTTAATTCATCGTCAACGATGTTATTGCAATGATTTTATTTAGAAAAGCTCATTGTATTTGTATTTAATTACTTGAATGCGTAAATATATTTCTCGTTGCAGGAATGAACGCTTCCATAAAGGTACATAAGCAGGTGATAGCTTCCCCAACTTGGTGTTTTTTTCTAATACAAATATCACTTGCAGTGCGATTAAGATTGTCAGCACTCCTATTATTACTTAATTTTAAAGAAATTGAATTCAATATAAAATATTTATTATTTTCTTGCCATATTTTTGTGAATTTAGTCATTTTGTTACCGTAAGGGGAAAAATGTTTGGCGTAGGGGAAAAAAGGGAATTTTTGGGAGCAGCGTAGGAAATTTTCCAAAAAAACTTCCTGGCATCACTGAACATAAGTCGAAATCTCTAAGGAAAACAGGAAGAATATTATTAATTATAAAAAATTGAAATATCCCCTAAATTACGCTAAGAACCTGGAATATTTGTTTGCAGACGACAAATAGTAAGATGTGTGATGCGGGCGAAGACATGGATGATTTCATTGAGTTCGAATTAACGCGTGATTGCATTGAAATCGACTATGACGGAAATGAAGAGTTCCAAGCAGACTTTATTTCTGAAGATGGGCAAATTTCACACGACCAATCTCATTTAATGGATATAAAACCAGAAATTTTGGAATCCTCATTGCAACAATCAGATACGTTGCCCGAAACTGAGAAACATGACCCAGACGAGAATACAATTTGTGACGATGACGACGAGTATGAACAGCTTGAGGAAGAAACTGAGTCCATAGTACCTGATAGCAAGATGGAAGCCACAGGAAATGATGACGAAGATAAAGATATTCAGCAATCCACAACTACACATAGAAGATATATGCTATTTGATGAACTCGTAGCCAGCATTGTGGATTACGATGGAGATGGAACTCCTATAGTTGAATTTTCTATATCGAATGTCCAAACCGATGAAAAACTTCCTGTAGAGTGTGGAATTTGCCCGGAGATAATGCCACGACAAAAAATTGCAAAGCATTTAAAAACCCACCTTGTACCTGGTACTAATCGATACCAGTGTGTTTATTGCGACGAAACCTATAAAGATTGTAAATATCTTGCTGGTCATGCGAGAAGGCATATGGGTATTAGGCCATACGTATGTGAATTATGTAAGTTGTACTTTTCCACTAAACAAGATTTGCGTGTACACAATCAACGAAGGCACCAAGAAAAAGACCATATTTGCGAAGTCTGTGGGAAAACGTTCGCCCAGAATACCCAGCTAAAGAGGCATCGCGAAGCAACTCACGAAAAGAAGAGACGCTTCAAATGTGATCATTGTCCCAAGTCATACTATAAAAATTTCAGTTTACAGGAACACATACGTGCAGTACATATGGGCAAAAGAAGAATGATTGTATGTCCATTTTGTGGGATGCAGTGTCATGATGCGCATAAAATGGCCAGACATCGTAAACAAATGCACTTGAACCAAACTCATTTTGAATGTCATATATGCAATGAAGAGTTCACAGATATAAATTATTTTGATGCTCATAAACGTTCCATTCAATGTCGGAATAACACAAAACGTAAAATGGAAGAGGAAGCATTGCTGCAAGCGCAACACGAGGAACAAGATGATCCAGTGGAGCAGCAACATTTACAACAAATGAATCCTAAAATGGAAATAATAAATCACGGCGAGGACGAAGATTCTCCTGAAAGTTATATTCATCAATTTGAAGAGGATGATATGGATGACCCGCACGTACAAATCATAAGTGGATCTGATATTAAGCAACTAATACCACATCAGCAAACGCAGCAGTTTATACTAAACAACCAGTTCCAAAATCACAAGATTGAACTTGCAGAAGGGGAAGATGTAGGTGACGACGAGGAATTAGTGTACGAGATAACTATCGACAATAATGAATGAAAATATTCTAGACGATAGGGTTTAACTTTCTGACACCCATTAAATAGTATTTGAGTGAATAAATGGAATACAGAATAATTCATCTTATCTCTTTCAATGCATCTTTAACTTTTTGATTTGCTGCTTGCAAGTTATGTAAATGGGTATAGTTGTTTTATAGTTTTTGGAGATGTTCTAGTTTTAAAAATAATAATTTTGTATTTTCAATTATTACTTTTTTTGATTATGAAGGAAAAATACCAAATAAGAATAATAAAATTTTGTACATTAATTGCTGAAATATCGTATTATTTCGAAGGAAACTATCTATATCTGAAACTCCTTTTGATTCATAGTCAATAGCACAATTTTGGCAAAAGTGGACTAAAATGATCCGAGATACGTAAATAAGTTTGTGAATGGAAGTAAACGTCCCAACATGGGTGTTGTAAAAATACCATAAAGAATTATACATCTTTTATGCAAATTAACACTATCAGTTAATGCAGTCCGATGCTTACTTCGATAAAATATTAATTACCTTTCTTCATGTGCTTTATTTATTATTTACAAAGTATAACTATGAAACACAACCGGATCTACAAAACTTAGAAAGTATTTTTATGAAACAGGAGCCACACTTAAGACATTTATAAGCTATGATAAATATAATGTTGCTAAAAAATGGTTAAAGTGGACATAAATAAATTGGTATTGTTGTTTAATGCTTTCATTCATATATTTAAATAAACGAGCTCGGGAACATGGCAAAGTCTATTTTTTCTTAATTTTGATCTCATTTATTTAAATAAATAAATGGAAAGTATATATATATATGGTATTGTTTATTTCACTACACTCTAGTACTACGCATTGTCCATTGCAGCAATTTCATATAGCAATTGCTGCTCTGCTTTAACTTTCTCATGCTCATCCTCTTGTATAGTTCCATTCTGTTCCAATTCTTCGAGCTCTTCTTCATTGACAATTTCAGTGTGCATATCGTGTGTCATCTCTTCCACCACCACTTCCTGTTGTTCCAACTGTTCTTGTTTGAAACGAGTAATGGGGTCGTCTTGTTGGTACATCTGTTGACTCTCGTCATCATATTGAAAATGGTGGTCGGATGGTAGGTGTTGTGAATCATTTTGCGATTGTTGTTGATCATCTTGATGCAACCTTTGTTGAAACAAACTGCGACCCAATTTCTTACGACACTGGAGGGAACGTCTATGGGCATCGAAGAAATCGATATGACTGAATTCTAAGCCGCAAAGACGACATTCGAATTTGCTTTGATTCAAATGCATTTCTTTGCGATGCTGGGCCAATTTATGAGTATCCTTGAAACGCATATCACAGAAGGGACAATCCAAAAGTCTGCGATCCCCAAAATGTACATTACGAATATGCTCATTCATAGCATATTTCCGCAGAAATTTTTTTCCGCAATGAATACATTCATAATTACGCTGTTGTTCGTGGACCAACATTCTATGGTGTCTCAGAGATGTGTTTTGAGCAAAGGTCTTTCCGCAATGTTCGCATATATGCTCTTTTTCAAGATGTCGTCGTTGTTCGTGGACCTTCAGATCCTGTTTTGTACAGTAATACAAGGTGCAAGGAACGCATATATAGGGACGAATTCCTTGATGCCTTCTGGAGTGGCCAGCAGCGTAGCTTCGAGTCACAAAATCATCTTCGCAGTAAATACATTTGTAGCGTTTCGTTCCAGGTTTAAGATGGCTCTTCAAATGAGCTTCTAACTTTGATTTATGCATAATATCTGGGCAAATCCCACATTCTACAGGTAACCTTTCGGCCTCTTTATCATCTTCTACTACAGAAAATTCAACAATCGGCGCACCATCTTCCTCATCGTAATCCACAATTTCAGCACATATTCCATCATATAGCAGAAATTTTTTTGGCACTCTTGGCACATTGAGGCGTTTTCGTTTCTTTTCCAATTCCGACCAAGACAAGACAAGAGGTTGCTGTGAGGATATTGATATTGCCTGTTCCGAAACTTCTTGTTGATATACCAATTCTCCCTCATCAACAATATCATGTACTTCCTCAACAAACATCGCGCCATCGTTTCCATCGTTCTCTTCTGCAATCTGTTGATCATCACCTTCCAGTACAATTATTTGGGAAGTGTCGTTTAAATCTTCTCCTTCTGCCAAAACAACATATGTCGGATCAATAATGTACTCTTCTTCTACGATAGATTCAGTTTCGCTCATTTTGGAATCCTTGCTTGCTGCGTTTGGTATATAGAACAGTGTTTTTATGCCAATTTTTAGACTTTTTCGAATCAATCCAAGACGGTTGAACCATTTCGCTTGGGAGGAACGTAGTCTAAATAAATTCTACCCTAATTCAAAAGCGTTCCATCATTCCCATCACCGCATCACGAAACAGACCTATGATCTTCAACACCATAGGGCCTAGTGTTGGGAAAGTAACGAGTATTTGATTGCAAGTACTCGTTACTGACTAATCTTTTGAGTACTCGTTACAGTTAAATGAGTACTCAATATCTACAATACAATCCCAATAAACACAAACGTTTGAAAAATGCTAAAATTCAACTGTTTTTCAAACAATTAGGGAATATTTATAATATTCGATCATTACAGAACTTACTGGAATTTTCGTTCGCCTCGAGACGAACGAAACGTCAAAAATCACTCGTTGATATCTCGAGAACTAGAGTTTGAATCACAATTGTTTCGGTGGTCGATAGTAAATCATAAAGGATGAGTCCATGGCAAAGTTGGAGGATTTGTAGCAAATATATATAAAGTTATTTTAGTTTCACTCTAGACGAACGATTCGTCGCGGGACGATTTTGAGTTTCATGAACAGGCAGTTATTTTTTGCTACAAGAACAATGTTTTTATTATTTTACCCATTATATATCCAACACGACCAATAAAAAGTTCAAAGGATCAAATAGAAATTCCCATAACCATTCAATTTGGTTACGATAACCAATGCGATAAATTTGTTTTACTGTCGTATAAAATTGTTGAGCTTAACCACCAGCATGGAATCAACAAATGGTTGGTACAACCAAAAGTTGAGTAAACTAATAGAATCTTAGTCAAATTATGGGACGCGCTTAAGGCAGTTTGTTGAAACAAATAACTATTAATATCAACATCGACATGTTAGATGATATGACGCTACATAATTTGCAAAACGGGGAACAGCGTCACTAAATGTACTTAATAATAGTCCGCAATAAATTGAATAGTTTATCCCATAGAATAGAATTTGGCTTAAGGTAAGTATCGCACCGATTTATAAAAAAGGAATATTACAAAATACTTTTATTGTATTAAGCACATAAAATTCTAGAACTACTTCAGAGATCTGTATTTATATCTAGAGACTTAAGGAGGACATTTCTGGTAAGTATAAGTCTATGAATTATAATTTTATATTTATAAAAACTGTAATATGTACGTACATGCATAATATATGAAAATTGAATTATATAATCTCAATATAATCTGCCCTTTTCATTTAAAATTGGAATTTGGTAAGTATATCTAACAATTGGTCAGGGTAACAATAAATAACATCGTGGGAGGTTGCACCAACAAACCATATAAATAACAACCAATTTCTCATATCCGAAACGAATGCTTTCGTTCGACTAGGATTCCCAAAACAGCTGAATAATAATAAAATAATTATCCCAAAACAGCTGGCAAATAATTCGGTTGAGGCAACGAATTTGTTTTCTAGGTGTAGTTATGGAAAAGGATAGATTATCCATCCCACTTTGAAAGATTTGTGGAAAATTTCACTTGTCGATGAGACACCATATTTTTTCATCGATCAGCTTCTGAATGCTTCCAAAAATGTGTCATCCAAAGATATTAGTTTTCTGCAAATAAATATGCGTTTAGACTTTTCATTCCATTCTTTAACTTTTCATTCCATTTTAACTTACCAAATAATATAATTTCAAATAATTTCCAAACAATTTCCGTATTTTTATATTTCTACGCGGCATATAGATGTTTTGAAAACCACAACATTCGAAGTCGTAGCCATCAAAATTTGTGAACTCGAAATGAAGGAATTGGTTCGTCGAATGTCTTTTTGATTTTTTTTTTGTTCCATAACATAGCATCCAAGCAAATAAAATGGATAAATGCAAATAAATGGGATTGTTAAAATGCTTACCGCTTTCAAGGTACCCACATTTAGGAATTTATGGGATGGAGGATGCGTCCTTAGTTCATAGCATTCCGTTCAGCATTAGAAATTTTGTCCAATATTTCTAAGTTTCGCAGGAATTCAAGAAGTTAAATGCGCGAAGTTTTGGGTGTATCAGTTGAATTCAACACTTCTCGCACTTGGTTTGGTCCAATATGGAGCAGTAAAAATGGCGGTTTGGGTGGTTTGAAATATGCCTAGTTGCCCGATTATTACCAAAGCAAATCAGTTCAGATTATGGTGTTCTTTTGGAAAATGAAGGCATTTCCCTGCGTGGAACTTTCATCATCGATCCAAGTGGTGATTTGCCAGTTGGTCGTTCTGTAGATGAGGTTTTGAGAAAAGTAACTTACAAATCCAATGGGTAGAAGAATAATACCAAATATTTACCAGCATAGTCTGACAATTGAACATCTTTAAAGTCATTGCCTAAGACAGCGATACCTTTGAAATCAGGTGCCGGTTGTTGAACTTTGACTGCCAACAAAGGCGAGCCTACAACAAAAACAAATTGAATTGCTGAAATATATTTTCGTATATTTGTTGGCCTTTGCCACAAAATTTAACGAATTTGAAATTAGATTTTCGGATCACGATATTTATTTATTTAAAATAAAAAAATGCCGCGGGATTAAAAAATTCCCGGGATTCCGAATTAAACCCGTCCCGAAATCCGCAGATTTTCGGGACGGGATTTATCCCTGGTGACAGCCCTAACTCTAACCGAGCTGTTGCTTTCAAAGAGAAAATTCAATTCTTCAAATCAATCGAAATTAACGCAAATTTTGGTGCACGGCCAAAGAAATAAGGATGTGTTTCCACAGCTTGAACCACTTCTAACTCTTTTGTTATGAACATGCTTTGCTGATTGTAATCGTAATGTAATGTAATGGAGTTTACAGCTTCGGCAGATGTAGGAACGTTGTTACAATTTTCTTCTTCTAATTTTACTTCCGGGAATATCCTTAACATCAACTTGTGTAATGGATTGGTATCACACAACAACCAACCATATTGTTTGTAAGTTTTTTTTTCTCTTATTTTATAATGTAATATCAAACTATTAGATAATATAAAAAAATAAAAAAGAAAATATCATCATGAACGAACATTTCTGCGAAATGCACAATTAATCACAAAAATGATTATTTAAAGAGTCATGGATACAAATCATGAGGGCTCACTTTCTTTATACAGAATACTCATATTTGACTCTTAAATGTTTATATGAAAGGAGTGCTACATCTATCACTAAAATTGTTGTCATAATTGTCCAAATTTGTTCTTTGTTACATAAAAAAAAACTGTAGGAAATAAATGATATTGTTGTTCAGCGTTGCCAGAATTGTTTCACCAAAAACCGCTAGATTTGCCCAAAAAAATAGCTAAAAAAGGCAAAAAATGCTAAAAAATAGCTAGAAAAAAAGCTAAATTTTTTTGTATCAAAAGTCACATTTTTGATTGAAATTTAACAAACTTAAAGGCTTTATTTCACTTACAATGCATATTATTTTCATTTTAATTCCACTTCTGTGAGACTGTAACAATATCTAAGGCATATTAGCTCTGTTTGCGTATTCGATACATTTTGATTACTATCACAAATTTTTTTACTGGAAGTCCTTCGTTTTGTGGGAGCTACCTTCCCAACACCTCTATTTTATTTACTTGTTATTTTAAAATATTAAATGATCTAAGCATGCTTTGGATTTGGTAAAAAAATGATTTGTCATTTTTTAAATAAAATTTTAGTTTGGATTTGAAATTGTGAAAAATTCGAAATACATTACTTTTATTTAAATTGTAGAAAATACCTATAGTATTTACATTTCCAGTAAAAACATTTTCCTTTTCTTCATGAGCTATCAAAGTGCTTTAAAAACGTGCTAACGCCAACTTTAATTTCCAAATTCAGACTCGACTTCAAGTAGAAATTATTGTATATATACGTTTTTAAAATAAAGTGTTGAGAAACATCTTCTATTTTTGAACGCTATTTTGGTTTGTGGTTAAGATGCAAAAACTCCTCACATTTAAAGACTATTTCATTAATTCTTCCTTCTTTCATGAAAACATACCCATTTTTAAGTTGAATCACTTAATTATAAGGACAAAACGACTTTATCGTCTTTTGGACAAGGAAAACAGTTTATATAAAAGAAATTCACAAATGCTATTATAACCAAAATTCGCGTTCGTATTTTAAGGAGACGACAATATTTTTTCAGTGCACAAAGCTATTCACATCTACTATTTTAATTTAGTAATATCGTAATAACTTTAGAATATTATAATAACATAAAAAGGATAAACGAGTCAAATGATAATATTCCCAATAATTTACTGACAGTTTATCTAACAAATTTGTATGGTAATAGTAGATTTAAAGTTTACGATAACTTTTATGTATATAATGAAAAACTTTACAACAAGGTGTATTTGCTACAAAAATGCCCGCATAATGGCTGGACTCATTATTAATGTTTCAACTGAGCTTTGAAATATGTGGAAACCCTTATACTTGCAGCAAGGCTTAGATAAAAACGCCGATTTATCCATATTTCAATAGAAACATGTCGAAAATAAAAAAGCTAAAAATAGCTAAAAGGGTCATGAAAAAAAGCCAGAAAAAAAGCTAAAAGCTAAATGCATTTTTTTCCCGCTAAACGTCTTCAAAAAAGCCAAATCTAGCGGGAAAAAAGCTAAATTGGCAACGCTGTTGTTGTTCGTTAAGATATGTTTTTTTTTAAATTTTAGGAATTTGAATGTACTTACTCCTTTAATAATTTATTTCCAGTATGTCCATTTCTTTTTCAAGGTCAGTTAAGTGTTCAAAATGCCTTGTTCTGCACGGCGTTCCCATTATATAATATTGGGAGTATAATCTCCCAATAAGATATAAAGTCGGATATAGTGATGTAGACCGAACAGGTACATTGTGACGCCATGTAGAAAACAGTTGCTCTAACCATATAGTTGTTAGAGTTCTACATTTTATAACATGGACGGTATCAAATCTAGCAAAAATCGTTGTAGCCGCCGCTTTAATACCAATTAGTGAGTATGCCAAGTTGGTAAAAGGTCCTCCACACTGCATGAAAAATTGGACATACTCATCGATCGTTGCTAAAATAAAAAAAATAAATATAATACATATTGATATAAATTAATATATTCACCAATATCGTTATAACCAATTTTTTCAAATTCATATTTCGCAAAATCTGAATTTAAAAGGTTTTGCATTTTCCTTAAAATACCCCTGACCTCTTCCGAAAAGGATTGATAGTTGACGAATTCAGATGAGAAAAAATCTCTATTAAATGAATATGTTCCCAAATTTTTGTCGTAAAAATGGTCGAAACGACCAACATTAACTCCATATTTTAATTGAAATCTTTGAGGTATAATATTCGCATCAGTGAGGTCTTGCATAATGTGCTTTCTTACTAAATTGATACCATGTATTATGTCAAAAAGGCATATAATTGTATGGCCTAGAGGATTTATTTCTAAAATAAATATCAAATTAAATAAGAAAATTGGAAATAAATGAATATACATATATGTTAATATGTTAGAACATAATATGTTTGGGACATAAAATGTTTGTAAATATAATATGCTTAGATGCAAATATATATTAATTTAGAAATAGCCTATAAACATATATGTGTTTAGAAGAGAGACCTAGAGAGTATGCTGCAAGTAAAATAATCGAAGTAACCAATTGGCACCTTAAAAATATATCCACACAAAGAAAATGTCATTAAATTTTTTTTCTACCAGTGTATGCCCTAAGGTGAAACATAATATGTTTGAACAATACAAACAATATTTTGTTTGGATCAATCCTGAAAATATATATGCTTGAAGCAAAATGTATTTGGGGTATATGTTACAGAAGCGATTTTTTGAGGGTGCAGCGCAATACTTCTTGAGTACGATGATGCACTCAAAAAAAGTGAACCCTATATTTCACTAAATCCGATTTAATTCTAGTATAGCTCATGGAATTATTACGTTTTAAGAAAGTTTCCAGTTTTGCGTACGTTAGTTAAATTAACTAAAACAGAGGAACAAATTATACAC
>PGFW01004943.1:36911-48968 GCA_003123925.1 Haematobia irritans
ACCATGCACTGGCGTGCCACAGCTGGCTCAGCCGGTCGTTCCTATCGAGGAAATTGTACTCAGAATCTAGAATAAAATGGCGTTAAGATAGCTTTTGGATCATTCAATCCCCCGACCTGATGGAATTACTACCGCGCGAGTTTAAAAGCGGTGGCTGACAGAATTATCCCTGCTTGTTCGGCGATATATATAAGGATTTTATCGCAACTTTAGCTATTATATTCCACGAAAGGGGAGAGAATTACAAAAGTCAGTTTTCAATACTAAAACCGGGAAAAGCCCTCTTCACCTCGAATTGCGAAGGATTTCCGACCAAATCATTTTATCATTCATTCTTACTTTAAGATCTCTGGAGAAGAGGATGATAGATATTTAATCTAGAACTAGCGTCGATTCAAGTTGTTGCTCTCGAATACGACAACAGCATCACTTCCCGCACAGCGACGTCACTCGAGACGCATTCACCATCGAATATCACATTTATTGCAGAGCCTCACTGATCTGTCAAACGAATACACAATCGTCGCCGTTTCTAGCGCACATACGAAGGGGCGTTCAATCACGGCTTCATCGACCAGCTCGATATTAATGGGAAAAATAAATTTGACAACTCTGAATGTTGATCCAGTATACTTAGTATCTGCTGTTAGAGAACTCTAAGGAGAGACGCATTTCGCCACTACGCACATGCAAGTATGTGAACAGGGCACTTCCTCCAAGGAGGAGTTTCTATTCACCTCTTCTTTGGAAGTTGCCTATAAACGACCTTCTGGTTTCCTTAGAATAAGAGAAAGGATACAGATGGTGGCATAACGCAGATGATTACGCATAGCCAGTCAGGGGAAAATTCCCATCAACAGTTGAGAATATTAGGAGCCCTCCGGAGACTTGAGAAAGGCGAAGATATGGTCTTTGGGTAAATTCCTGCAAAGAAGCGAAATAGCCATGTTACCTGCCAAAGATCGCAAAACTCCCACGGTTAGGCCACATTTCCTTAGGGAGTATTGAGAATTCCTTAGGGAGATGTGCAAAATACCCTTGGCGTTATTTTAGGACAGGAAGTGACTTTAAGCTTAATATTGAAGAAAGAGGCGAGGACAAGCAACGGTAGCTATTATACCGTGCAATAACAATAGGGAAAAAAGTGGGCGCTAAAACCAAAAAATTTTAACATGTGCTTGTATGGTCTGTTGTAGTTGGTTGCGCGCGCACTTCACACCAGCCGACAAGTTTAGACAAAGTTCAGCGTATGGCGTGCTCGTGTATATCAGTGTGCAATTCAGCAAGGACAGGAACAAACTCTCCTTAATGTCATATGCATCTATTGCCTTTAGACATTTTGGCCAAACAGTCAGCTCTGCAACAACGCTGGTGCGGCGTTGAGCGAGTATCGCTGTGGTCGGAAAAAGTTACGGTCACAGTTCGGTCCCTCAAATAATGCCAGATGTGCCTAACGTAGTGCGATTACACTCTGGCGAGCTGCCACTTTGTCGACAATAAGTTTAGACTCTAATTCCAACAGTGAGGCGTGGTGTAGACCGGGAATAAAGATATATTAGATTTCTACACTTGATGGCTTCCAAATGGATGGCCAATGGGTTTCGGAGTATTAATTCTAAAAGATCTGGAACTTCGAATAGCGGAAAAGATTACCTGATCAATGTATGTTTTTCAGGCTGAAAGTATTTAGCAATAAGAGAATTGGTGAATTGGCTGAGAAGTAATGCTCCAAGCATATATTGGCATTAATAGATATACTCAGACAGTCAACCGCAATATCCTTGCTGCTGTTCCCAACTCGAAAACGGCCATAGACTGCCGCAAATCTCTCAACGAGATGGCTGAGCAGTACAATATTCACCTAATATGGGTGCCTGGCCATAGGAACATACCGGGGAACTGCGAAGCAGATGAGCTAGCAAGGCTAGGAACTACCTTACATATTCCAGGGGAACTAGAATCTGTTGGTGTGCCTCTGGCTACCTGCAAGCTCTTACTGCGTGAGAAGGCTGTCATGATGGCAAATGTTCGATGGGAGAATTGTAAGGGTTGTAACGACACCAAGCAAATATGCCCCATTTAAACTTAAACCGCACACTAGATATGCTAGTGTTCTCGAGACGCCAGATATCACTCCCTGATATCTGCTATAACGGGTCGCTGCCTGATAGGCGATTTTGCAAAAACTATTGGTGCGAAGTATAATGACTATTGTATGAGCTGTCATGATGCGGAGGAAAAGGAATCAATAAAACACCTCTTGTGTGAGTGTCCTGCATTTTGTGTAAGGCGTATGCAAATTTTTAGGGGCATATTAGCTTCAGATTACTAGCGAGCCTTGGGAAAACGTTAACTTAACCAGTCTGCCTAATGTTTTTGGAACAATCTGGTTGGTTCAACAGAAGAAAATAATCGAGAAGGTTCAACGGTTAAAACTAGAAGTGCCCATATGTAATAGGTACTTTTAGTTAATGTGGTATCACAATGGACTGAATAGTCTAAGTGAGCCTGAATCTTAATCGGGCTGCCACTTTAACCTAACCTAACCTATATTATAAAATACCAAAAGATTTGCAATTTCATGAAAATCGGACAAAAACTACTGCCCGTGGAGTAAAATCGGAAGATGGGTCTATATGTGGGCTATACCAACACATGGGCTGATTCACCTCATTTCCGTTACACATATTTGTGATCTTAAAATACTTTTACATTTTAAATTTTAGGCAAATCGGATAGAATGTACGTTTTCTAGAAGCCCAAAAAATAAAATCGGAAGATCGGTCTATATGGGAGCTATACCAACACATGAACCGATAACCATCATTTTCTTTACACCTATTTGTGGTCCTAAAATACCTCTGTATTTGAAGTTTAAGACAAATCGGGTAGAAAATAGGTTTCTAGAAGCCCAAAAATAGGGATATGGGGGCTATATAAATACATGGTCCGATAGTCTCATCCGGGCCACCACGGGTGGAGGCCTTACCCCATGCAAATGTTCAGACACATCAAATAATGGAACTGCCGAACAAGCGATCGTATAAAATAGGGATATGAGCCATGACTATAGGTACTAATACTATTACGACCGAGTAACGAGAATAATCAAAATCAGACCCGTCTAAAACATCTACTCCTATCATTCCTAACTCTCGTCAACTCAGGAGAATACCACGGCTTATTCCTAGGGAAAACCCACCATCTGCCTAGGAACAGTCCGAGACACAAAACCGTACAAAAATGCAGTAGAAATTATCAACAGCAACATCGAGATCGGATAACCAATCGCACATACATACAGAACCCCAATGAACACCCGAAAGAAGCGAATTCAACATATCGATTTTCTTATTCTTAAAACATACCGATAATACCTCATCCCGACCAGCAACCAATGGGGACTCATGAGTAACATCCAAGAGGGAAAGAGAGAAGGCAGGGTGATACCTATCCTCGGTATAAGAAATAGGATCCCACCTAGACAAATCAAAATTATAAGAATCGCCTACAAAAACCAAATCAACAGTCCTCCCAAAGGAATTCATAAACGCATTGATCTGACCTAAACCACACACCAAAAATTGTTTTTCTGATTCAATCACGAAATTCATTGATCCAATTAAGATTTTAATTGAAATGTCTTCAATCACAGAAATAATAGTATCGATTAAAAAATTAATTTGATCCAACTAAAAAATTAATTGATACTATTAATTTGGGCGATTGATTTTTATTTCAATTAAAAAAATTGTTGAATCAATTAAATTTTTAATTGAATGTTTTTAAAAACTCAATTAAGATTTTAATTGGAAAAATTTTCGTGAAATTTTTTTCTGCATCAAGAAAAAGATCCAAAAAAATGTCACCCATTCCGATCCACCAGAAGAAGGCAGTGGAGTCAATGCCACAGTATCGGGCAAGTCAAGACACCATAGGCAAATTAAAATCTCCCAAAACCACGATCCTGTCGGAATCACTCGTTCCAGATATAATTGTATTAATTGCCACAACATGATAGAATATTCCGAAGCCTGAGGAATATATGAGCATCAAGAGGCCGATTAACCGAAGACGAAGCTTTTTGAATAATTTATTTGATATTGAATTGTCCAAGTGTTGAATTTGTCAAAACACCTAGTACAAATAATACGTAAAAAAATTATAAAAATTTTGTTTTGTCACTATAATATCAAATGAATTACCTTTGATTGTTGTATTTATGCATTTGTTTAAAATATATTTTAACATTAAACTAAAAAACAACAAATTTCTTTAATTACAAATTTGAGGAAAATAATAGGCTTCGGCCGATTATTGCTTTTTTTGCCGAACATCAGCTTCACGATTGCATAGCGTATTGTAAATTCTGCATTGATACCAGGCTAACATAAAAAATAATAAATATCTTTTTAATGAATTAATATTAAACTGAAATTTTATACAATCAATGCAATGAAGCTTTTCAATGAGTGAAATATCAAACTGCGAAATATTATACAATCAATGCAATGAAGCTTCTCCATCCATGTTTTTTCAAGATTTGAGAAAAAATATAGTCTTCATAAACTAATAAAATTTATAGCATAGTAATATTGAAATTTATTATGTATTTTCAGGTTTTTACAGAGTACGCAGCGTAGATGTCTTCAACAGGACCAGCCCCTTTTCACGACAAGTAAAATATATTGAGAATATAACAATTTATTAGAATATGAGACAACTCACTTCAATGTTTACAATAATGTTTTAATAAACAATCAAATATTACGTAAGAAAAACAAAGGCTTGATTGACATTACTATCTTATAGACTTACAATAGTTATACGTTTGACCGCATGATATTGTAACAATTATCCACATAGTTAAATAAATAAAATATAGTGTAAAATATATTACTACTGTTTATGTATCCAGTATTAACCATTTCTCATTCAGATGCTCGATTGTTTTTGTTAAAATGGGATTGCGAACACGTACTTTAATTTCCAATTTTACCGCCAACAGATTTGCGACCGTCCATGAGCTACAAAGAAAAATAACTTTCAATTTTTATACGATATATTTATTGTATTAAACTCACTTCAAATGTATCGTGGATATCACATTTTGTCTCCAGTGGTTGCAATTTGACAGTAACAGTTCCAATCAGAATATCCGAGCGAAGAAATCCTCTGAAACAACATATGGGCAGTAATCGACTTAATCCATAACAGTTAAAACTGCATCTAATAATTTGATTATTTTTATAGTAAGAATTAATCTTTTAATCCATTCGACAAGACATGCGCTTAGGACAGATACATTTTTGAAAAATGACAAGTAAGACCAGGAAGATTCAAGAGATGTATTGAATAAACGAGCAAATAGGTTGGTAATTCTACCCAACTATCATGCAACCGGTATTTACTCTTCACAGACTAGTTCTGCAAGCCATATTTACCAACATTTTTTCGTAGTACCATAGTTAACTTCCTCACACGCCTTTGCATTTCTCCCTCCGCTAGCCATCTCCTCCCCCCCTCCTTTTCTTTTTTTTTCTCTCTATTAAATACTACGCTTTGCTTATCTGTATGCACTCACATACTTACAATTCCTCACAGATTCACTCAATTCCCTTTTTGTGAAAAGTAGAAAGGAACGAAATTAAGGATTAATTAATAAACTAAACCAACGACTTCGGTGGTTGTTAGCATAGACCTTATAATACATAGATGAATAATGAAGAAAAATAAGTGCACGTTTATAATCTCTTTCGTTTTCCTTTTTGTAGTTTGCCAATTTTACACAAAATTAGAACGTTTATGATGCAACAGAGGATTTATAAATAAATTAATATATTAAAAGTTCATATTTGAACAAAAAATTGTGACCAAAACCGCGAAAATGCAAAAGCAAATGCGCGAAAATTAATGCTTGGGACTGACTCTTTAAGAAAAAATCAAAACGAAATGTCAGAAAATTAATTTTTGTAACTGACACATTTTTTTTAATGTGTATAAGGTCTATGGTTGTTAGTATGAGTGTTGGGTCTCTCGAAAACAACGTAGTAAAACAAGCACTCAAATTGGTTACCTCATATCCAGGGCTGCCAAGAAATTTTTAGGAAAAATCGCCCCTTTTTCCGGAAAAAATCGTTATAATCGGCATTTGCATTTTACAAATCGTCAAAAAAAATCGTGGTAAGCAGTGGATTATTCCACCTCAGTAATGCTGGTGACATTTCTGATTGTTTCAAAGCTACTCTAAGTAGTTTCACTGCAATGTGGAACGCCATTCTGACTCGGCTATAAAAAGGAGGTCCCTTGTCATTGAGCTTAACATAGAATCGGGCAGCACTCAGTGATTAGAGAGAAGTTCACCACTGGGGTCTCACAATGGACTGAATAGTCCAAGTGAGGCTGAAATATGGGGCTGCCATTATACCTAACCTAACCTATTACGCATTCTGAAAAGTACGCGAACGCCATCCACACTGAAAAGAAATATTGTCGTGAGGCCAAAGATTTCATGTCCTTAAAATACGAATGCAAATTTTGCTTAGCATAAAGGACGCATTTCTCTAATATAAAGTTTTTTTCTTTGTCCATAAGTCGATAAACTTTTCAATGAAGTCGTATTGTTCTTATAATTAGGTGATTTGACTTAAAAATGGGTATCCTAACATAAAAGAACATTTTTTGGGGTAAAGTCAACTTGACTTTAAAAATTCAGAAAAATTCTTTAAAATTAATGAAATTGTCTTTAAATTTGTTGCCTTTTTGCATCCTGACTACAAATAAAAAAATCGTTCAAAAATAGGACATGTTTTTCTACATTTTATTTTAAAGACGTTTTTTACTTGAAACATAGCATAATTTCTACTGGAAGTCGAGTCTGAATTTCGAAAATAAAGTTGTCGTTAACTAGTTTTTAAAGGACTTTGATAGCATATGAAGAAAAAAGCTGAAAAAGCGAAAAATTAAAATTTGCTTCCTAGAAGCAAGTACACAAACCCCATATTTAAAAGAGAATTTTGTCTTAAAATTATCCTTACTTGTATTCTCCGCTTCTCGGAATCACTACCAAAAATTTGAAAGTAAAGACAAAATCTTTGGAACCGGGCATGCTTTTTTCAGTGCAGTAACTATTTGTATATTCTAAATTTCAGCTTTTAAACATTAAAAGCAATTAATACATCCACAAGGACGAATGCTACCGAATTTGGAAAAAATCGGATCAAATTTAGATATCGATTGTAACAAATGGGGTCGTATTGAGCCTATTTACTAACCGGTCGTCTTCAAATTTAATACAAGACAATTAAACACCCTTAAAGTAAGCAAAATGTAATCGAAATCGGTTCAGTTTTCGAATTCGCTCGATTTTCCCAAATTTTTTAACGGAATAAATATCGTCATTTTCGAGGCAAAAATCGGAAACTGCTATTTTTGGAGTCAAAAATCGTCAAAATGCCGATAAATCGGCAAAATTGGCAGCCCTGCTCATATCTCAGCAGTTTGTTATTCTCTTATTTGGTACTCTCTCAATTAATTTATGGTGATCCAACTTCTGCTGGTTGTTGTTGTTGAGTGCAATCAACCTCAAGGCCTGGTTATGCATCTAAACATGTAACGTAGCCGTAACATAATGGCTACGTATGATTTTTTGGCGATTAGACTAATAGAATAAACGTACCAACAAACTATCAAGAACAGATAGATTTTTTACACTTAAAATTAATTTCACGAATAATATTAATTTCTCATCCTCCATTTTAATCGAAACAACGTGTAGTACATTCAATGTATTTTCACGATAATAGCATTTTTTTCTTTCAATCGATAACGCTAGTTTTTTGATCAGCTAAAAAGACAACGACGCGTTTGTTTTTTTTCTGAATCTTACGACACGTATATCAAGAACAAACAGCTGACACGTTTGGGCGCATAACCAGGCCTTCATACGACCAAACTAGATTTTTGTTAACCGACCATTGTTCCGATGCCGATTGGTTTAACACTGTAAAACACAGCAAACGAATACTGGTATATACTATTGGTATTATTGTTGCATTTGTATTAAAGCAAAAGATCGCATGGTAATTGGTGTTTTACTCACTGCCACCGACATTTTGTGGGAAAGATTGCAATACGAAAAAAGCCACCGGTTGCAGTTCTCTGGAGTGCACACAAATAATGTCCTTTATTGGTCTATGATAGGTTAGGTTATTGGTCCTTATTGGTCTATGATAGAAAACTAAATATGAACACTGGTCTACGACCCTTAGACCAGTGTCGACTGTGAGCGATGTTTTTCATCTGCAATAAGATACACTCAAAAAAAAAAGTGAACCCTCTATTTCACTAAAGCCAATTTAACTTTACTATAGTTCATGATATTATAATGTTTGGAGAAAGTTTCCATTACTCTAATAATTTTTTTGCGCACGTTAGTTAAATGAACTAAAAAAGTTAAATGAACTAAAGACATTCTTCCAAGTTTGAACTCCAATTTCTCCTTCAAACTAAAAAGTTTTCTTTAACAAAGGGAAAAATTAATTATGTCTAATAAATTTTCTTGAAATTGTCGAAAAATATTTACTTAGTTTTGTGATATCGGCGTGATGTCAGCGTTACTGGTTACTGGTTAGTAAAATTTTTCTAAAAATCTAAATTTTCTAAAATGGACAAAATTTTTTCTTCCCGGTGGTTCACTGCTTTTTCAGTGTAAGATCGCGTATATCTGATGAAACTTTGGATGCCTTGATATTCTTAAGAGGTTACTTGAAACTATGAAGTATAAAAGAAAATCCTTAAAATCTTTTGTTGGGTACGAAAGCAATATAAAATAGCTTTTTAATTTATTTTTGTGTTCATATTTTTTGCTAAGTAGCAATTTGAGATTGCTTTTTAATTTACTCTTATGATCTGTTGCTATGTTTTTTAATGCCAACGTTTATAGAGTTTTTGAATTTGAGATTATCACAGATAATTCCTATTAAATACAGTTAGCCAGATTCGCTTCTACGTGAACAGTACTACGAAGAATTAGAAAATTATATTAATAGAGCTGTTTTCTTTTAGTACTGGATACTCTAAGCCGTGACGGACTAAAGAAACCAGAGTACTCGTTTATCCAAGACATCTGTTGAGGCGACGATTATTGAAGAAAACGAAAGCGTATTTTCAGCTTGTAAATTCAGATAGCTAAAATCTGTAAATTTATTTAAATAATTCATTTATATTTACAGTTATATTTCATATGATTTTTTTTTTATATACGTACACTTGTGCTTTACAGTAGGAGTTTATTTTAATCGAACACCTTAACATTAAATTCAAAATCGTTTATGAATTCTTATTTTTACTTAAAGGAATTTAGAATAATTCTTGAATTTTTTATCGATGTGAAAAAATGAGTATTAACTATAATGAATCTCAATTCAAAAAGAGCGATTTTCTACATGTCTTGTTGACAGTTCCCAAGTATTGTAAAGCGTGAAATATTGATTGTCATAATTGACATGCTAAACTAGTGATGTAGAGTTTTGCACCGCAACATGATCCCCCCCGTAAACTTTGTGCTTCAGCTCAGGGTTTACTTTCCACATCTAGTTTTGCCAATTTTACCGTTGGACGAGTGACTATGCCATTTTCCGTTTTAACCACTGCACTTCTCACCACTCCATCTTTGCCTCTGTGAACATCAATCACAAAACCCTTCGTCCATGTATTTCGCTTGGTCCTCTCGTCAACAATTATAACAATATCATGACGTTTATTGTACTCTCAACTTCTCCATGCCATTTCGTACGTCTGGTTAAGCACGGAAGAACCTCTCTCACCCACGCTTCCAAAAGGTATCAGCTATAGCACTGGATGTTCTGAACATTTTACTTAATGCCGAACCATTGCGATCTACATTTACTCGCTCTCTTATTCCACTGGATGATCCAATTAAAAGATGGTTTGGTGTTAACGCTTCGCTCTCCCAAGAGTCGAGTGGAACATACGTTAGTGGCCGTGAGTTAAGAATATTTTCTACATCTGCTAATAATGATCGGAGAACTTCTTCGCGGAGTACGGCAGCTGGTAAAATGTCCATCAAAATCGATTTCACTGAACGTATCATTCTTTCCCACGAACCTCCCATATGTGGCGAAGAGGGTGGAATGAATAGCCACTCAATGTTTGGGTATTCTCTTTGAAGTTCACATGTGGATATTTTTTTGATTTCTTTTTCCAATACCCGACTTGCCCCACGAAAGTTGGTTGCATTGTCTGACACGATACGACGTGGTACTCCACGACGACATATGAACTGCTTCAACACAAGTAGGAATGAATCAGTAGATAATGAAGGAGATATTTCTAAATGTACTGAGCGGACTGTCATACAGGTGAACAAAACACCCCATTGTTTTTCTCTGCGTCTTCCGATAACAACTTCAAAAGGGCCGACATAATCAACTCCTGTAAGAATGGTGGCGTAAACGATGAAAGTCTTTCTATGGGCAGTTCGCCCATTTTTGGAGGACCTCGTTATGATGATGATGGTATTTGCGATGGTAGAAATCCAGTAATAAATATGTGGTTCTATGTTTTTGGGGAATTGTAGGATTATAGGTCTTTTCATGTCTGTTGGGACATTTGAAACTGCATCTATTCACCCTTCGTAAAACTCCCATTTGGTCTAAATAAGGTGAGCATTTAAACAAAGCGCCACTTGGTTTTAGGTTCTTTTTCAATGTCAGATCTGAAGTTTCTTCAGGGTAGGCTTGTTCCTGACAGGCTTTAAATATAAACAGTTGGTCATATATACTTCTTGTTTAATGAAGGGCTTACTTTCATCTTTAAAGGCCCGTTTATCCATTACATATGTTATGAATTGAAACACAAGTTTTTGGCTGAGACGAAGAATTTCCCATTTGTTTATTCTGTTTGGATCTGGAACTAATTTGAATAGCGGAAACTCAGATTTCCTAGTTTTTATATGACATTTTACTTCTGTGTTCTCGTAAGGTGTGTAAGATTGATCTGAAATTGGTCATTAAAGTACAAAAATGGCGGGCCAGTAAACCATCTTGAGTCAAACCTTAGATTAGGCATATTGCTCCATTTCATACCTTCGTCAGCCACATTATGAGCAGATGGGACCTATCTCCACTGGCTGATGAGTGATCCTTCCAAAATTTCCCCTACACGTACCGCCACAAACTGATGGAATTTTCGTGCATCAGACCTAATCAAGTATAAGACATCTTTGGAATCGGACCAGAATACTTTCCGATGGATTTCTATCGACATTTCTCTGCTGCATAGAAATTCGAAGCGCAATCCAATGATGAGCTCAACTCCAATTTGGTATCGAAATAGGCTTTAAGGGGCACCCTGGTTTTGATGCAATGAGGCTCATTCACTTTACCCTCCATTCAACTCAAAATACCAGCCGCTGTGTAACCATCGACGTTGCTTCCAGGATATATGCATTTGATTTGATGAATGACATTACATCTTGGTATTCGGTATTTGTCAGATTCGGCAAAAGGCTTACCCACGTTCTCCACTTTTCATTTCCTTATCGCAAAGTGGTTCGTCCCAATTCACCTCTGATCCAAATTTCCTGCGCAATAATTTTCGCATGTAAAACAAGTGAACCAGAAGTCCTAAGGGATCAAAGTAACATAGACGATAGATAGACGCTCCTTTTCGTGGACTATGTCTTAATTAAACATGTCAGCATCAAATTTCCCAATAATGTCAACTCATCGTTTGTGGCATCACCGAATTTTCCTTCCGGCTGCCGCGTCCACACAACGCTTCTTGTTTTGTTTTTATTAGTAACAGTAAATATTGGTATATATTGTATATTGTAAACTACCCTCAATTTACGTACTGTAAAATTAACTCTAAGAGAATCAGCAAGACTTACTATACGAGAGGTGTTAATTTTTTGGCAGAAAGCTCGAATCCCGGCTAAAGATGAGCAAAATGCAATAACAAAGCTTGAAAAACTTTACGTCGAGTGGAGATTCTTCAAAAAGAGAAAGAAACATCGGATACGACAAAACACAA
>PGFW01004950.1:17179-31390 GCA_003123925.1 Haematobia irritans
AAAAAGAAGAATGACATAGACTGATGACTTGAACGTCCAGACGATATTCTGGATTATATTAGATAATTCATTCCCTTTGAATCGTTAAAGAAAGAGATACCCATATCAATAATATCTCTTAATGAACAAATCTGCTAACGAAAAACTCTGAGTACATAAACACCTCCGTACTGTCGTATAATTCACAATGAACACTGATCTTTCAATCTATTTTTGATATTGGTGAGACATTATGTCTAATTATACAGAATGCGATGTGGTATAATTTAATAGATCAGTGGCTATATGAATCAATCAAAAAATTATTGGAAAAAGTTGTATAAATATACAGTGTCATTATTAATTATAAGAGAGACCTCACAAAAATATTTTAGAAAAAAATTCTCAACATAAATAAATATAACAATTTTGACAATATTTCCAACACTATAGACAACTAACAATCATATTTGAAAAATTCCCATGATATTACTAAAAAAATTATAAAATTTTAAAACATTATTATAAGAAATACATTCTATTATGACAAACCATATTTCGTCCAGAAGAAATCCCAGACAACAAGATGATGTCAGACAAAATTTCTATTTGAACGTATCTTGTCTTGGTAAATTTGTGGCTGATCTTCAAAGTTGGTAAAATCTTTTGTGGCACGAGTGGTAACCGTGGTTACCACGCATTATTAAAGAGCCACTAAAATGTAAAAATTATTAATAATTGTGTTGAGTGAAAAATACCCTATATTGTGCTCCTACGTTCTTACAAAACTCTAAATATTAGAAAAAAAAACCTACCTGTAAGGAATTTCCCCTACTTCTGGCAACACTGCTTATAGTTGATTTTGCACCACTAATATTAAGCCCATTATTAAAAACAAGTAAGTAAAGTAAAAAGTCGGGCGGGCCACTATATCATACCCTAAACCACCCTTACAGAATTAGTAATCATAAGCATTTGTGGGGTAACATATAGGTCTGGAGATAAACCGCAGTTGCATATTTAAGAAAATTAAGGGGTACATGTCTATGGGTGCTTTGTGTCAATCTGACTATAGCTCATAGTCAATGTTGCCACGGAAAATGTTCGGTTTACCCTACAAGGACAAAAAAAGTTCCCTACTTTCCATACATTCCCAAACAATTTTCCCTACTATATTTTTCGTTAAATTAAAAAATTGTACAAAACAAAAATGGTTCTAAGTACTTTATTATCTTAAAACATGAATATGCAACGTATATAACTTAGAATATAAATTTGTATTACCACCACGGTTGCCACAGTTGGTAGAATTCTACCCAAATTAGTAATCTTTTTTGTTAAATCTCTATAAAAATAAAATTTTGGAAAAGTTTCTATAAACAAATTTTTGTGAGAAATTTTTCTATAGAAATAAAATTTTGACAAAAAATTCTATAGAAATTAATTTTTTGACAAAATGTTCTATTAGAAATAAAATGTTGACAAAATTTTCTACAGGAATAAAGTTTACCACACATTGTTAAAGATCAAGCCTTGCCGGCTTCTAATTTCCTCCTCTAGAGCCACCAAAATGTAAAAATTATTACAAATTGTGTTGAGTGAAAATGTCCTACATTGTGGCCCTACGTCCCTACAAGACGCTAAATATTAGAAAAACCCTACATATAGGGAATTTCCCCTACTTCTAGCAACACTGGCTGTGTTGATATTGCGCCTACGGAGTTAGTATGCCACTAATATTGAGCCCATTATTAAAAAAGAGAAAATCGTTTAATTAGTGTGGGTAATAAATACAAATTTGTAAAAATCGAGCAATATTCTTATGTAAGAGCGCAACAAGTACGTATAAGTGCGATCGGCAGCTACATCAAAATTTGAAATTTTGGGTAACATTGGTTAATAAATAAGAGTACTATGGCCAAATTTGGGAAAATCGAGCGATGCATATATATGGAAGCTATATCTAAATCTGAACCAATTTGCATAATATTTTGCGGGTTTGATTAATACCACAAAAAGGTTACCTTGATGCAAGATTTGAGTAAAGATCAGTTTTAAGAAATGAGGCCTGTAATGGTCAACATTCGAAACCCACGACGTCATTATCGTAAATGATTCCATTCATTGCAGGACCTTTGTGGGTAAACCCGGCAAATAGTGCATTTTTCATAAAGGAATTCAGAGAAGTACTGCATACCCATATAGAGCATATAATGCTACATCTTGAACATCTTCGATGAAATCTATTGCACCATATAGTTAGTACTATAGAGAGACTGAGACTAGCCAACTTATTAGTAAGATCGGTTAATAAATAAGGGTTCTATGGCCAAATTTGGGAAAATCGGGCTATACATATATATGGGAGCTATATCTAAATCTGAACCGATTTCGATGATTTTTTGCACATATAGTTAGTGCTATAGAAGACTACATTTAGCTAAATTTGGGTAAGATCGGTTGATAAATAAGGGTTTTATGGCCAAATTTAGAAAAATCGGGCGGTACATATATATGGGAGCTATAGCTAAATCTGAACCGATTTCGATGATTTTTTGCACATATAGTTAGTGCTATAGAAGATTATATTTAGCCAACTTTGAGTAAGATCGGTTGATAAATAAAGGTTTTGTGGCCAAATTTGGGAAAATCGGGCGATACATATATATGAGAGCTATATCTAAATCTGAACCGATTTGGATGAAATTTTGCAGACTTGAAGGGCGATGGAAAAGATTACCTCTTGCCAAATTTGGTGACGATCCGTTTGAAAAAACGCACAACGTGACCCCATTTGTCGAAATCGGGCGATACATATATATGGGAGCTATATCTAAATTTGATCCGATTTCTTCCAAATTCAATAGCGTTCGTCCTTGTGCCCAAAAAACTCCTGTACCAAATTTCATCAAAATCGGTTAATAATTGCGACCGGAATCCTGTGAACAACAAATACATGGACAGACGGACGGACGACGACGGACACCAAGCGCTAGATCGACTCAGGAGGTGATTCTGAGTCGATCGGTATATATTTTATGGGGTCTAAAATCAATATTTCTGGTAGGCACATTTTTTGGCCGATCAAACTTATTATACCCTGACCACTATGTGGTTTAGGGTATAAAAACGATGTTAAGAAATTTTAAGATACTACAATCCAAGTAATTCGATTGTGGCTGACAGTCTTTCGTAGAAGGTTCTACGCAATCCATGGTGGAGGGTACATAAGATTCGGCCCGGCCGAACTTACTGCTGAATATACTGTTTTTTTTTTATCAGATACTGGTTGCGTATTGTCTTACTGGTAGCGTTACGATATATTGGGCAATTTTAGTCCTTCCAGTAAATAGGCATAATTCTGTCGTCTCCGGGTTAAAATTCCGGCCTCAGTGTTTTGTCCAGCCATATCTGTTAGAATCAGTTCCCTGTACAAGTATTATAACATCTTCTGCGGAACTGGCGGGTTCAAAGCTCACCTTAATTAGAATCCAGTTAGGCGTGTATAGATTTATATCTGCTACTTTCTTAGCGGAACGTAAACTGCTTATCGATATCGAATATCAGGCGAACATGAAAAGTAAAACCAAAAGTAGTCTTGTTTTAATTTTTGAAGCCTTAGCCAATGTGCGATTGTAGTAAAACACCTAATTTAAAAGGCAAATAGAATGGTGATAAATTTAAATAGCAGAAGACAGTTAGCAGATGAGTTGCACAAAGTTCAAATTCACTTGCATTTAGATATTCAAGATTAGTATTAGTCGCGCAGCGAATGAATACATTTCGTGAGTTATTAGAATAAAAAATAATTAGCAAAACAATGTTCTCAAATCTTTTTCTAATACTAATCGCCATATTGTCGATGTTTATTGTTTTATGGTACAAGAGAAATCTCAACTATTGGTTAAGATACAAAACACTACCTAGTGTAGCTGGAAGTGTGATTAGTGGAAATTTGTGGGATTTTATAAGGCTGAAAACTAATTTGGGATTTGAATTAAAAACCATGTACGATAATCCCAAATTTGCCAACGAAGCTGCAGTTGGCTTTTATAGTCTGTTGAGGCCCGCATTACTAATACGCGATCCGGACCTATTGAAATCGATTTTTATAAAGGATTTTGATTGTTTTACCAATCGTTTTGCTCGACCTTCGGCACGTAAGGATCGTATAGGCAGTCTTATGCTATTATTTGCAAAAAAATCCTATTGGAAAGATATGCGTTCGAAACTATCGCCTTTTTTCTCCAGTTCGAAACTGAGGCAGATGTTCCCGCTCATTCAACGCGCTGGTGAAAATCTCGATGGACATTTGAAACGTAAGGGGAAACGTTTTGTGGTGGAAGTAAAAGATATACATATGTACACTCTTTACCATCGAAGTCAGTTCGGTTACATTGTTTGGATTAACCACAAATTCATTGGAAAATCCAAAAGACCCATTTTGCGTGGAAACCAAGCGTATTTCTCAATTTTCCTTGGAGAGAGCTTTTCATTTCATGTGTATATTTTTCTTTCCTGATCTATGTGATCTATTGGGAATACGATTCTTTTCCAAGAGCACGGAGGAATTTCTTAAATCGGCAATTGATCAGGTTATGGAGTTTCGAGAAAAGTCAGAAGAGAAGCGTAATGATTTAATCGATATATTTCTTAAGTTAAAGCAAGAGGCCAAAGCAAATGGCAATAATATGGACGATTTTATGAATGATGTTTATGCCCAGGCCTTTCAATTTTTGATAGGAGGATTTGCAACATCTTCATCGGCAATCGCCCATGGCCTTCTGGAATTAGCGAAACATACTGAAATACAAGAAAGGCTTAGATCAGAGATACTTGAAGCTTTTAGCCAGGGCAAAGGTGAGATTGACTTTGATTCTATAGAGAAATTGGAATATCTTGATATGGTGGTTCACGAAGTTATGCGTAAATATCCTCTATTTCCATTTTTGGAAAGAAAATATGAAAAACCTGCTGCAAGACCAGCTCATTACTCACTACAGCCATTTTATGATGCCACACTTCCTGAAGGAATACCCATTTATATATCCGTTTTTGGTCTTCATTATGATGAAAAGGTAAGAGTTACTAATTTCCTAAGTCGACTTCTTATACTATGGTGAAAACATGCTGTCCTCTCTTTTTCGATAGTATTGGCCCAATCCTACAAAATTTGATCCGGAACGTTTTGCCCCTGGCAATAGAGCACAAATCCACCCAATGGTTTATATACCAGTTGGTGCTGGTCAACGCAATTGTATTGGAGCTCGTCTAGGCATGATTCAAGTGAAAATGGGTCTTATACATTTTTTGAAAAATCATTTTGTGCAAGTTTGTGCACAAACTCCAACGGATCCAGTTTTTGATCCAAAGGCGGTAGTAGTTGAAATAAAGGACGGTATTTATTTGGAAGCTGTTGCTGATTATATGTGTGATAGTAGATTAAGCAAATCATTAACGCAATAAGTTATTAGTCGTAAGTTCAAAAACAATAAAAAGTCATATAACTAAAGTAATCCAATTACGAAATCCAATCTATGTTTTTATACCCTCCACCATAGGATGGGTATATTATACTTTTGTCATTCCTTTGTTAATCACATCATAATATTGCTCTAAGACCCATAATATATATATTTGTGGTCCGTGGTGAAATCTGAATCGATTAAGCATGTCGTCCGTCCGTCCGTCTGTCCGTCTGTCCGGCTGTCCTCGTCTGTGGAAATCACGCTAACTTCCGAACGAAACTAGCTATCGACTGAAATAGCACACAGTAGTTGTTATTGATGTAATGATGGTATTGAAAAGTGGCCATATCGGCCCACGTCCATATCGTCCATAATATATATAGCTCCCATATAAACCGATCCCCAGATTTGACCTCGGAGCCTCTTGAAGGAGCAAACTTCATCCTACCCGATTGAAATTTGTACCTGATGTTAGTATTACGGTCTTCTAACAACCATGCAAAAATTGGTTCATATCTGTCATAAATATTATATAGCTCCCATATAAACCGATCCCCAATTGACCTCCGAGCTCGTGAAGAGCAAAACTTCATCCTACACCGATTGAAATTTGGTACGTCGTGTTAGTAAATATGGTCTCTAACAACCATGCAAAAACTGTCCATTATCGGTCCATAATTATATATATATCCCTCATAAAACCGATCCCAATTTGACCTCCGGAGCCTCTTGGAGGGGCAAAATTCATCCGATCCGTTTGAATTGGTACCTGATGTTTATTACGCTCTCTAACAATCATTAAAAAATTGGTCCATATCGGTCACATAATTAATATATATAGCTCCATATAAACGAATCCCCAGATTATGACTCTGGAGCTCTGGTATGAGCAAAATTCATCCGATCCAATGGAATTTAGTACGTGGGTAATATATCGGTCTTTAACCACCATGCAAAAATTGTCCATATCGGTCCAATAATTAATATATCACCCATATAAACCGATCCCCGATTTGACCTCCGGAGCCTCTTGGAGGAGAAAAATTCATCCGATGCGGTTGAAATTTGGTACATTCGTTAGTTATAGGCTCTAACAGCCATGTAAAATTTCAATTTTATTTACTATAGAAAGTTTTGCAAAAATTTCATTTCTATAGAAAGTTTTGTAAAAGTTATATTTCTATAGCAAGTTTGTCAAACATTTATATTCCATAAGAATTTGTTCAAATTTTATTTATGGAAAATTTTCAAAATTTATTGCTATAGAAATATTTTCAACATTTTATTTCTATAAAAAATTTTTCAATTTTTTATTTCTATAAAAATGTTGTCAAAATTTTAATTCTATATAAAATTGTTAAACTGAGATTATACATTAAATGCATTTTTTATACCACACATAGAGAATGAAGTGAGGGTAATAAGCTTATTGTCATTACGTTGTAACGCATCAAAATATCGATTTAAACGACTTATATAAACGTATATATATTCTTGAATCAGTATGAATAATTCTTAAGACGAAATTAACGAGTCCGTCCGTCCGTCTGGTCTGTCTGTCTGTCTGTCTGTCTGTTTGTAAATCACGTACAGATCTCCATAATGACAATCGCAGCTAAATTTTAGTCCACATAATGGTTCTTTTGTCTGCAGCAGGTAATATGTTCGAAGAATATATATCGTTCCGGTTTACTATAGTCCCCATATACAACCGATCCTCCCATTTGGGTCTTGTTATAGAAAATCGTAAATTTTTATCCAATTTGCCTCGAAATTGAAATCTAGGCAGGTTTCTATGACATTAGCAAGAGCAGTTTCAAAAATGGTGAGTATCTGGATCCATGTTTTTGTATAGCACCCCATAAGAACGATCTCCGATTTTACTTCTAGTGCTTATAGAAACCGCATTTTTATTCAATTTCCGAAATTCGAATCTAAAGAGTTAAGACCACAACAACAGTGTGCCAAAATTGTGGTATCGTGACAATAGTTTGGTTATAGCCCCTCATAGATAGACCCGATCTCCCGATTTTACCTTTCTGAGCTTATTGAAACAACAGTCTTTTTTATTCAATTTATCCTAAATTTGGAAACTTAGAGTCATTGTGAGACACAAATACGTGTGCCAAAATATTGTGAGTATACCGGTCCATGTTTTGTGTGTCCCCATATAATAACGACTCCGATTAGATCGTCTTGGCTTACAGATCCGTAGTTAATAAACAATGTGTAGTGATATTGGAATTTTATAGGATTTGAGACCCATTTAAAGCGATTGCAAAAATCGGATAAGTATCGTTCCATGTTTGTATGCCCCATATAGACCGATATCCCGATTTTACTTCTTGGGTTTCTATAATCGTTTTTATTATGCGATTTGCCTGAAATTGTTAATATATTTAGACTCCCAAAAACGTTGTATCGATTAATTTTATCGTTCCTGTGTAATGCTTACCATATAGACCGCAACTTCACTTTCTTGAGGGTTATAGAAGCGCACTCGATCATGAAAAATGCTTGAAACTCAATGTAAAATTTTACAGATCTCAAATACTTTCTACGGCGTGTAAAATCTACAGGATTTAATATTTCAACGCAAGGCACTTTTTATAATTTCTTTGCATCACTTACAAATCAATGTAATGAATTCTCTAAAAATCAAACAAAAAGGTTTTAATAAATCCAATCTCCACTTAGTCCTCATGGTGAATCTTTAAATTTATCTTTGAAGTGTCCTCACAGTCCTCAATCCCTCTGAAACCATTTCATAAGAACCCTAATATTTGGTCATGGTGAGATTAAGATTCGGCCGCCGAACTTAGTGGAATACTTGTTATTGTTCTGTTTTTCTCTTTTCTCAACGAATTCCTTTCAACATGCATAAACTTTCATTGGCAAAAATTAACTTCTATCATACAAGACTTTAACATTATGATGTGGATATATGCTACGTTATAGCCAAATTTATGATTTATTCTCAAATTAAAACTGTCCAGACTTTGATAATTTATTGTATGCACCAATGTACTTCAAGATATGCTGAGTTGCATTGTCAAACATAAAAAAGCACGGAGTTCAGCTAGAAATCTATTTAAATTCTTCTTAGGATAAGAACCGTAATAAATAATCATTTTTCATTGAATGTACATAATTTTCTTTATACCCTCAAAAACTATACGTTGATCGATGTTATTTCTTACACCAAAAATTAATTTGTGCCTAGTTAGCAGCCATATTATTGTCTAGCGGCCGAATGAGCATTTTTACTATACTCACCTAAAACACAGATAGGTGGGTATGTTATCTTAAGGAAAATCGTGCCTACAGAAATAATTTCATTTTAGAAGCTTAAACTCTATACAATATCGATCGGAGACAACCTCACTGAATTAGATTCTACCACTTGGTGTCCGTTTCGAATATGGCTCTCATAAGCTCCTTGTTTTAGACTTTAAAGATATAAATCGCGCATGCCATGATGTATAAATTTTCTTATCATAAAACGTTTTCAGATTATGAACGCTGTTGCATCATGTTTGAGCAATGCATGACGCCTAGTTAATGTTTGTTCAAGCCCAGTTTCGACCAATCACCACAAAATTTCATTGCGAGTGATTTATCCCACCTCAGTTAAATGGCTGTTGATTTCTCGACGTGTTTATCAAGCTTCCTCTAAGTGGTTTCACTGCTCCATATGAACTGCCGCTCGACTTCGCCGAATATAATAATGAGCCTTGCCTATTACCTTAACTTTGGAATCGGCAAGCATATCAGCATAGGAGAATACACGTTATACACACTTGTGGCTTATTACAATGATGAATAGTCTCAAGTGAGCCATGAAATAATCGGACTGCCAGCTTAATAACCTAACCTAAACCACTCCGTTGTCAGATGATCATCGTTCCACAACGGCATAAATCATTTTGCGCCGACTTGATAAGCCCACCAGCATAGATGGTGATGTGGGTTCATTAATTATGTGGTCAATTCCGTTCGTACACATCGAAGTACTCGCATCTTTCCGAAGATCATAAAGTAATTATTCATTCACTCAGGAGCGAGAAATAGAAAGACGATTATATATGCATGGTCCTATTTGTCCTCTGGCGCGTCTGTCTGTCTGTTTAACGATGCCCCTATTGGGGCTTTCGGCTTCTAGAATACACGTAGTTTTTTTTTCGATTTCTGCAATATAATCGAAATTATCGGTAACAGGTTGGCTAATAATTCCCAAAAACGGGTCTGACATCATAATTGGCGTCGCCTGTATTAAAATGTCATTATTATTATAACCCACCGACCAAGAATGGATTGGGAAGATATAATAAGTTTGTCCATTCCGTTTCTTGAATCACATCGACAAATAGTCGATTTCTTCCGGACTATCATATAAGTATATATATTCTTGACTCGGGCATAAATTCTAAGACATAGAATGTTCTGTCTGTCTGTCTTTTAATTCCGCTTACAGTCTTCAATAATGATATCACGTTCTCGAATAATTTGCACATAAGCTCGTCTTTATTCAGAGGCAGGGATCTAATTCGAAGAATTCGGCATATCTGTCCAGAGATTTTACTAAGTCCCCATAATAAACGATCTCGCCGATTTTGTCTTCTGCTTACTTAGATAATCTAAAATACTTTTTATCATTTGCCTGAAATTGTAATCTAAGAAGTATTTTATTGACTATAAACGCCAGCCAAATCTGATATCTCAAGTTTTGTTAATACCCCATATAAGACCGATCTCCCGATTTTTACTTCCTTTGGGCTTAATAGAAACGCAAATTTTATTCATTTACTTTGAAATTGGAAATCTACAGTATATTGTAGGACCACAAAACGTTTGCACACATGTGTAGTATCGCCATGTTCGGTATTGGTCCCATATAAAAATCATCTCCCATTGGAGTCTTGCTTATAGAATGTATTTTTATCGCAATGCTCTGAAATTGATCTTAAGAGTATTTTTGACCATATAAGAGGTTTGTGCCAAAATATCAGTTATATTAGTCTCATTTTTGTATAGCCCCCATATGACCAATTCTTCCGATTTTACTTTCTTTGGGCATATAAAACCAGCAGTTTATTTATTCCATTTTACTTGAAATGGATTATCTAGATGTATTGTAGGACACAAAATACTGTTGTGCCAAAAATTCGTTTAGTATTCGGTCCATTTCTTGGTATGGTCCCCATATATAAACGACCTCCGATTTGTGGTCTTGGCTTAAAAATGTAGTTTATCCAGATTGCACAAATTCTGAACATCTAGAGTTTTTTTAATGACTATAAAGGTGTGCCAGAATGTGAGTATCGGCGATGTTTGTATATGCCCCCATATAGATCGATTTTCCCGATTTAATCTCTTGGGCTTATTTATAAACGCGCAGTTTTTTATATAAATTTACTGACGAATTTGGACATGTCTAGACTCTATTTAGGAGCCACTAAATACGATGCTGCACCAATAAATGTGAGTATTCGGCTTCCGATAGTTTTGATTAGTCCCCCTATAAAACGACCTCCCAGATTGGCGTCTTGTTTAAGAAACTAGTTTATCCAATTAGCCGAATTGAATATCTAGAGGTTTATTGCCATAAGAGTGTGCCGAATATTTGATGATACACCGTCATATTTTGGTATAGCCCCATTAATAACGATTTCCACGATTTTACTTCTTGGGCTTCTAGAACATCCGACAGTTTTATCCTATTTTGCATTAAAATTGGAAATCGTAAGAGTATTTCGGTCGATAAAGAGGAATAAGATGTTGCCGAATGAACGTGAGTATCGCGCCATCAATTTTGTATAGTCCCCATAAGAACGACTCACCATCTTATCCTGTTTCTAGAAACCCTAGCTTTCTTCATCTTTGCCTGAATTTGCTAAAATTGATTAATTTTATCACAAAAAACGTGTTATCCGATTGATTTTTAATCGTCATTGATATCGCCTCCATATAGACCTGACTTCACTTTTCTGACCCGTGTTAGAAGGCGCACTATCATGAAATGTTGAAATCAATTGTAAAATTTCAGATTTTACTTTCCACAGATTCTAAAGATTTCAAGATGTAACGGCTTCATTTTAAATTTCTTGACACTTACCAGGAGTTATTAGTCGCATAAAACTCAAGACAAAATTTCTTATACAATCCAGATCTCATATGTCTCTCAATAGGTTGATCGTTAAATTTATACTTCGGAAGTGTCCTCAATCTTAACGCCGTGATTTCAAAAACCCTATAATTTTTCATGTCGAGGGTATTTAATATTCGCGCCGGACCACTTATTACTTGCTTATATATTGTTTTTGTTTTAATATAATACCCCTTATGATACTAACACTACAATTTAGAAGACCAGTGTTTAAAAAGTTTTACGATTGACCTTGCCTCTGACAAGTGTGTTAATCGTCACCAAGTTATTTCGATGTTGGCATGATCAGCCTTTAGTAGCAAGTTCTCTACCGCAATCCATTGTGGACTGAGTCATGAAGATCTGACGCGCTGACCAGAACTTACGGCCGTATATACTTGTTTTTTTTTTAGATGAAGAAAAGGTACAACATCCATAAACAGATATCACCCATTCCAGCAAACCGTATATGAGGGTCTTCCTTTTTTTATTTATTTACATGACTAATAACAGTTGGGACTTCGTAAAATACTACTGGGGTTTTCTCGCTATAACAATCCAAACTACATTCTTGTGATTAAAGAACCCCCACCAAAGAATTTCAGGGTCATCCAGGTTAGGGATCAAGCAGGATACCTGTCCATGAGAGACAGACAGCATTTCAAATGAAAATGAAAAGACCCCCAGGTCTAATAAGAAATCATGACAATACACTATCTATAGGGGTTGGACAAGTTATTTCCTGTTCTTTTAGTCCGATCACAGCCGAGAGTAGTTGAAGAATAGAAAAAGGTCCTACCTCTGAATATAGATAATAGCAGCTTATCTAACTTGGATCCTTAGGCGGAATGGGAGTTGTTGTTGTTTGAAACATTTTGATCAACGAGCTCTGGGACAAGGATGGGATGTATAAGTGATCTAGTGGTGAGTCGGGTAGGTATAGCTTGGCAAGCGAAATTGTGACAAGTGGCATATGGCCCTTGGTTACCGATGGGACAGACCACAGCTTCGCTGCTATCAATCACTAATAGGTATGAATTGAGGCGGCTATACTTGCCTGATCTTATTTGAGGCAAAACTCCCTGTTTGCCGCGGGAAGTTCCTTTCTTCCAGTGCTATGGGCGGTGGTCGAGCTCCGAGAAGAGGATTAACTTTATAGCTTCTAACCGCTTCACCTACAGTAACATCATGAATCCTCTTCAGATCTTTCTGGTATACTGACTAATCCAGAGGCTCTTTTTTGTAACGCTGAATCTCGCTCTCTAGTCATTGAAGATCAACTCTTACATTCCTGGGTGGTGACTTGGATGGCTACTGCCATAGCAACCCAAGAGGTACTGCTTTGAAAAAATGTAATTGTGTCTACGCCCTGAAATGATCTTAGTTTCCGCATAAATGCGATTCAGGATTGTACTGCGGAAACATCCTGTCGCTGTTCTAAGTGCAGTATTCGGAGAGATATGTATGTTTTTCCACTGCGTGTAGCTTGTTTGTGGTGTTCACAATGGCAATGCATAGCTTTCTTTCTTTGTGGGGAAGGAAGGGCAGGATGGAAGTCGTTGTTATCGCAGGAGTGCTCCAGGTCAGGGATCTTGATATTTCCCACACATCAGCACCTCCTGGTTTGTTCCCTAGGGGAAATTGGTGTAACTTGCCACCAACGGACTGGTACAAGAACTCCAGTTTGTATGTTAGCATTATTTACATTTTCTAATAATTTATTGATTTCTATACTCCCTTGATATTAAATTTACTGAAATAGATTTATAATATATTGTTCAAAATATTCCAAAAGCTTTTCCCTTCTGGTGTGATTAGCATGGTCAATATGAAATAGGTTCCTAGGAGTTTGACTCAGACTGGTTCATGAGGACCTGTCTATGAGGTAGACCTACTCACATTGTCCCAGGACATATTCTATGGAATGAGTCCAAGTCATGTTCTAAAGTGTAAATTTACCCCGTCAATGACAATACCATGTTATAGAGACCAGTCCCTCCCATACGTTTTCACTAGAACTGTGTCTGGTCTATACACACCAGGCACAAATCCTGTATCAATCCTGGATTTGATCCACTTCCCGTAACAGTAACAATTTTAACAGATAGATTTAACCAGATAGATCTAAACTGAATTCATGATGATACCGTAGCCGAAAGTAAAACTTCACCTGTTATTGGACTCCCTCCACCGCCCATATTATCGAAGTGGATATATCCTATCCCTGATCAAATGTGACAGCAGGTCTACATGGATGCATCCAAACTTCGTTGTTCTACACTCAAAAAAAAGTTTACTGGGATCCAAATTTTTTTACCTTCCCTTAAGGATTTTGGTATTGATTCCACGGTGTCGTTTCGGAAGTTAGCATGATTTCAACGACGACCGACGGACGGACATGCTTGGATCAACTCAGACTTTCGCCACGATCCGGAATATGTATACTTTAATAGGTCTTAGAGCAATATTTCGATGTGTTACAAACAGAATGATAAAGTTAATATACCCCCCCCATCCTATGGTGAAGGGTATACACATTTTTGAAGCAAAGATTATAAACTTTATTTTAATTAAAATTTTATTATTTTAAAGAAATTTGTCCTTAATTCTTTTAAATTT
>PGFW01004957.1:18229-29600 GCA_003123925.1 Haematobia irritans
CTTCATCCCGGCCACGGCTCCTCACATGAGCGGCTTGTGGGAGGCCGGTGAGAAGAGTTGTAAAACCCACCTGAAGAAGATGTCGGGATAAATTCGTCACATTTGAAGAGTTCGCTACCATTCTGGCCTCAATCGAATGTTGTATGAATTCGAGGTCGCTAGCCCTTCTTTCCGAAAGTCCTTATGATACCACCGCTCTCACCCCTGCTCATTTTTTGGTTGGGTTCTCTCTGTTAGCCCCGGCTCAGTGTGAAGAATTTCCATCCAAAACCTCGCTTCTAAACGGATGGTGTAAGCTTAAAATTGTTTAGCAAGAATTCTGGCGTCGATGGATGGCAGAATATCTCTCTCAGCTCCATAAAAGATTTAAGTGGAAGTCGGAAACGGAGAACTTGGTCCTCAATGATTTGGTAGTGGTGCGGAATGAATGGGTCCCACAGATTGGCGACTTGGTCGCGTGGCAATGCTTTACACGGGGCCTGATAACCAGATACGCGTTGTAGCTTTAAATTCCAAAGCTGGGGTCATTACTATGCCTATCCACAAGGTGGTACTACTACCTCGTTCACAATAACTAATATACGAAATTATTGGGCCAATATGATTGATCTTAATATCTATATGACTCTAACCATTGAATTGTCTCTATTCCAACAGCAATTTACTTTAATGACAATCTGTGCCCGCTATGCGACTTTCGTCACCCGCCACGGAATTTTCGGAAATTTTTGACCTTACCACCCATTGAAAAACGGTGTATGGTAACCAAATTCAACGGGTGCATGAGCTGCCTTTCATGGCTGCTGTGCAAAATCTCGGCTTGGGTGCAAATGGCGGCGTGGGCAGTTATGTGGACTACAGTAGCACCACAGATGCACTCAAATGTTCGGGTTATGCTTCACCCAAATGTTACGAGAAGTTTTTATACGACAACACAAACGTTCCCCCTTGAATAGGAAAAGTGTAAGAAAATCATGACAGTTCTCTGGAGGATGCAGAATGACGTTCGCACCGTTTCGGTCAATCTTGTACGACGAGTGCAGCCAGCCCTGATGTCTCCAGGGAGCCCAATTGTCGTCGAGGCAGTTAGGGTTAGATATGGTGTAGAAAACTTGGTCACATCCCTGGGCGCAGACGTTGCTGGAAAAGCGAGTGAAGTTTGCCCTTTGCTCAAGAGACGATATTCGGAACTGCTATCTTTGGTGATATGAATATTGACAACTTATTGGACCCTTATTGAATATTCTTTTATTTTACTTTTGCTTGGCCTTTTTTCATGAATTTTTTATTGGATATGTACAGTGACTCACAAAAGTATTCGTTTTTTATTTCTGGTAATCAAATGCATTTTTTTGTAAACCGTTTAAAANAAAGTATTCGTCGTATCAGTAATCACATTGTATGAAACAGTATTTTGGTAAACTTACTATATGGTATTTTGCCCTTTGTTAGTGCATCTTGGCATCGACTCTACCAATTTTCGACTTTTGTGAGTCCTGTATATGAATTAAAATTTTTATGTGATTAATGAATGAGTATTCCATTAGCTTAAGAGATAGTATTGTATTTCCAAACGTATATAGATAGCTATGTTACTAATGTTACTAATAATTTTTATATTTTTTTTTATTTGAAACATTGCGCGTAGTCGCAAGGGGGCAGACGCAAATCGCCCGCCGCCTTTCGCCATGGCTATGAACGTGTCGCTGCCGCTCTAATCGTGAGGCTCTATTGGATGTATATTGTTATTTCGGGAGGAAAAGAAATATTAGTTGTAATGAGAGCGAGTAGGAGTGAGGCAAGCTTTCACAAGAAGTGAAGTATTGAATTTGTGTATTCCATTTTTATACGTTGCTATTGCATTGGAAATTTCGCTAATAAAATTCTATTAAAAAGAAAACGGAAAGATAAAGAGTGTTATTTCAAAGGGAAACCAGTAGGACTGCTAATCCATTCTTCTCTCAAAGACCACAAATTTACACGAGCCATGTTGTGTTCATATAACAATGAGTTTAATTCTTTTGCCCAAAATACCTGGGCTCCAGCGTCTTTTTTGGTAGTCTGTTATTTTTGTAATCAAATATTATTCGAAGAAGATATTTTAAGTGTGAGGAGAGGGTGTAAATGTGGCTTTTTTAAACTTTTGTTTCTAAAAGTATGTATGTTGGCGTAAAGGTGGGCATTCTAAGTATTTTCTTTAGAAAGTATAATAGTAGCTTATCCATTTCATCGAAGTTCAAAAAATCCCATACTTGCGATCCCTAACTTTGTATTTATCTACATACACTTAGAAAACTGTGAATCTACCAAGAATAAAAGTACAGCTGGACATTCTGTCAATGATATTTGTGCACTGTCTCAAGAATTACTCGCACATATCCTCGAAATCAAACCATTTTTGCTTTTTGGAGAAACTAGTACTTGGTGCAGAGCAAAGATTATTTGCTTTATCTTATATATTCCCGCAATAATTTCAAATTAAGTGGTACGGGTTGTCTTGTAGTTAACTGGCCTTCCAAAGCTTCCCGCATCTTGGTGTTGTATTGATTAACAGCCAATTTCTCATATCCGAAACGAATGCTTTCGTTCGTCTGTGGTGCCCAAAACAGCTGAATTTATAAAGGAAATCAGCTGGTTTTGACATTTCAGTCGAACGAAAGCGTTCGTTTCGGATATGAGAAATTGGCTGTAATTTTGTTTTGGTTCCACTGTAATTTCGGTAGCAAAACATTTTTATTTGAGCTACTGGTCCGAGTGAAGACCATGGCTAAGGTAATCGGCATATGATCTGACCATGTTTGGCTCTTATACACATCTACTTTAAACGTGTCGATTTGTGCGAGTAATTCTTGAGACAGTGCACAAATATCATTGACAGAATGCCCAGCTGTACTGATGTAGGTACCATAGACCAATTAAGGTATAGACATCTCAAGTGAATTCACAGCGCTGTAGTTTGTCTGCACACCGTAGATAGCTCTTTTTCGTCTGCAATTAAGTGATTTTTAAATTTGGCTTTAATTTGTTTTCTTTCCTTTGTTCTTTTGATGAAACACCAAATATTGGAAAAACATGCAAAATTCTATACGTTCACACCTTTTTTGTAATGTAAATTGACTAATTTCTACGGGTAATTTCGTTTTCCAAAAAGAAATTGAGTCACTTGACTGCGCACTGCAAATAAACAAAACCATGGTGAATTATCAAGGTATGTCTCTATTTTAATTGGTCAATGGTAGGTAAACTCACCATTTCGTCTCCATTCGTCATACCATTTGCAATAACTAAGCCATTTTCGTAGCACAGTTGTATAAAATCTCTACCCCTAGAGTTCATCTCTACATCTTTCGATTTCCTTTCCGGTAACCCAGCGTGGAAATTGTCATGTTGCGCCGAATATGTTTTCATGTTTATGGGATTTTAGCCAGCCACTATTTGTGGAGAGAAGGAGGGGTTTATAAATATAGTTAATCGCATCCCTTGGCAAAACAAAACATATATGTTTTTGTTGGGTGATTGGAATTCAAATTTCGCGATGGCTGGGATAGGGAAGAGGATTGATGGCGAATGCGCGTCAATGATGGAGGTTTTTGGATTTTTTGAAGCGTCAGTTATCTGAGTTTGTTGGTGGATGTTTGCTTGCATTTTATTGGAATAAATTATTCTCATATATATGAGCAAAGAGATTAAACACAAACAATTATATAAACAATATATAAAAACGATTTTTTTGAAAGCGTATTAGCAAAAAATTAAACATATGGAACAATATTACAACTCCCATAGAAAAATTTACCTATAAGGGGCTCAAAGCATTGAAAATACCATGCGGTATTTCTGAATATAACCAATACGGTATTGAAATATAATACCTAAGCGGTTACTATTTTAGTTATACCATAAGGTATTGATGATAAACAGTGCGGTATACACAATAATAACTAAAATGGTATTGGTTAATTAATATTTAGTTTAATAAAACACAGTAACACTGTCTTTGTGACTCTTTTCATTTAATACATAACAGTACATACCATTAACCTAATCATTATCCATGCAAAGTTTTCTTCCTAATTTAGCCTCCATGTCGCAACTTTCAGGGCACGCATCCCTCAGAGTCATTCTCTTCCGTACAAAGTTTTTCTCTCCAATTACACGCTCCAATGTACTTCGCTATATATTCACTGAATTTCAATTTATTTTCGTCTCATTATCCCAAATATGTTATTTAACAAGCCGCTGAAAAAAAACTACAACTACCAAGGGCGACCAAATTACAATTAAGTCCGTCAAACGTCTACAATCATGCGTTACGGGGTTTGATGATAGTTAATACCACAATAATTACCGGTATGTTAAATTTGATTTTAATACGCAAAGACCTCGGTTACCAATAAAGGTAACGTGTACATAGTTGAAATCAATCAATAAATAAATAATATAGTAAGTCTATAAAAAGAACATTGAGTTAAAGACTTCACTTGCCCTTGCGGTTGTCCAACTTCCACTGCCTATATTACGTTTGACATCGACTCCAAACTTTCCCAGCTTGCGTAAATATTTGCTGCACTCCAAGATTTTCTGATTTGGCTGCTGCATAGCTTGTCGTTCTTCAATGCCGGTTTTGGTAATAGCGCTTGTCAACCTACACAACGCCTCAGGATCCTTCTGTGTGTTGTCTGAATTACTCTACATTTTTGACTTTAGCTGCGGACAGACAAGACAGGAACTTCTGCCAAATAAAATAAAAATTCTATTAAATTTTTTGATTTTATGCCAGTGTCGTGTTCGTTAGTAAAGGCCTCCGGTATTTACATTAGCGCGTCAATTGTTTGTTGTGCGCCGACTTGGAGGCATTATAAGTAGTGTTATGCCTTAGGAACTAGTTAGAGCTTTAATATGGACTGGAAATGTTGGGTCCACTTTTGCTCGCCACTTAATGTTTCGTCCCTCGTAAAAAACTAAAAACTGTTGAAACCATTGAGCTACATAACAAAGTTGTTATTTTTTTATTTACGGAAGTTATACTTTTGACGTTACTAATACTTTAAGTGTTCTTTAGACGGACGGACGAGAAGACATATAGACGAGGAGAATGGAATTCGTGAGGTCTGGCGAAATTATTTTTGTCTTATGAATTCAATTTGCTTTGATTAGATACTACTTTTATGTAATTGTTTATTTTTATTGGAGAATTAATTGTACATTCGTGCAGAGTTCTATCACCTCTTCTTTTGGATGTTGCCTATAAATAGCCTTTCTGGTGTACTCTAAAAAGAAAGGTTAAAAGTCGGTGGCATACGGCAGATGATGTGGCTCTGGCAGTCAGGGGGAAAATTTCCCATCCACAATCAGAGATTTATATTCAGAGGCCCTCGGATAGACTGAGAATAATTGCGGCGAAAGAACAATGAGTCTTGGGTAAATTCTGCTAAAGACAAATTAGTCATGTACTGCAAAGATCGCAAAACTCCCTTTTGGTGAGTGTGCAAAATACCTTGGGTATTTTTTGACAAGGAACTCTATACTTTATATGCTTAATATTGAAGAAAGGGCGGAGAAAGGCAACTGTATTGCCAAAAAGGCAATAGGAAAAAAGTGGGGACTAAAACCCAAAAATTGTGAACTGGCTATCCACGGCAGTGGTTATGTACCTATAATGCTCATATGGTGGTTGAGTCTGTTGGTGACCGGCACTTTTCAGAAAACCGACTTGTTTAGACTTATAAGTTCGGTCGGTATATGGCGTGTTTGTGTATTTCAGGCGCATTCAGCAAAGACATGGCAACAAATTCCCTTAATGTCATGCTGTAATCTATTCGCCTTAGACATTTTGGCCAAAACAGTCTAGCTGCCAACAACGGCTCTGTTGCCGGTTGCGGCGATACTTATCGCTGTGGTCGCCGAAAAAGGGTTACGGTCAGCAGTTCTGGTTCTCAATAATAATGCACGAGTTGGCCTAAACGTAGCTGGTTTTACACTTTGGGCGAGTCACATCTTTTCGACTAATTAACAGTTTGATTACTCTAATCCCCAACAGTGATGCGTGGTGGCACACAGACCCCGGTCGAGAATAAAGAAATATAATCAGATTTTACTACACTGGATGGCCGCTCCAATTGGATGGACAAGTGGGAGTTCGCGTAGTGTTTATATCTAGGACAGACTCAGACAGTTCAACCTGCAAACTAATCCTTGGACTCTGTGTTCCTCACTCGAAATACGGCCTCGAATGCCGCAAAATCTCTCAATGAGTATGGCTGAGCAAGTTCACAATATTTCACTAATATGGGTCGCCTGGCCATAGGAACATACCGAGGGAACTGGTCGAAGCGTATTGATGTTTTGGCCCAAGGCCTAGGGTGACTACCTTTACATATTCCAGGGAACTACAATTTTGTGTGGTATGCCCCCTAGCTACGACAAGCTCATGTCTGCGTGAGAAGGCTGTTCATGATGGCAAATGTTCGACGGGAGAATTGCAAGGGCTGAAGACACAAGCAATATACGGTCCCCATTTCAACTTAAAACCTCGCACACTAGATATGCAGATGTCTCGAGACGTCAGATATCACTCCCTGATATCTGCTTAACGGGTCGCCTGCCTGATAGGCGATTTTTTGCAAAAACTCATTGGTCGCGCAAGTAATAATGACTATTGTTATGGAGCTGTCATGATATCGGAGGTAAACAGAATCAATTAAACATCCTCCTTTGTGCTGAGTTGGCCTTGCACTTGTGTGTATAAAGCGCAAGCAAAACTTTTAGGAACATTATAGCTTCAAGATTACTGGCGGATCTGCCGAACAACAGTTAACTTAAGCCAGTCTGCCTAATTACTTCTTTGGAACAATCTGGTTGGTTCTAACAATGAAAAAATAATCAAGAAGCGTTCAGCGGTTTACAACTAGAAGCTGCCCATATTGTAATAGTACTTTTAGTTAATGTGGTTATCACAATGCCGACTGAATGTTCTAAGTGAGCACTGAATCTTAATCGGTGCTTGCCCACTTTAACCTAACCTAACCTAATCTGCTCCAAGTTCATGCATTACTAACTTTATCTGAAAAGAGAAGAGGATAATAAATAATGTTCTATAATGTTGTTATTGAAAAGAGATAATATTGCGGTGTTAAATACTTAACAATATGATAGGCTATAAGGACAGTTATAACTGGGAAATGGAAAAAAGCGTGATTTACAAGGGACAGCGTAAGTAGCATCTTGGCGGTGTCCGGACATGGATGGGCCACAGTCGATTACCTGGTTAGGGGGGGAGCGGGTTAGGCCACGGCTATGCTTTGGCGAATCCGTTATGTCAGCCCCAAACCAATATGCAGCTGAGTTGTGTAAAAAATATATCTTACGATTGTTGATACCGTACACCGAAATAGAATTCTTCTTCGGCTTAACTTTTACGTAAGAATTTCTTCATTAAACTATTTCTTCGTCGAATTCTTCATTAAAATAACGAAAATTTCATTCATTTTTCGTAAATTTTACGAAGAACATCAACTTTATCGAATATCACGAATACTTCTACGACAATATTCTACATTTAACTTTTTCTTCGTTAAAAAGTTTCGTACTTTTTAACGGATAACTTTCTTCATATTCATGAATTTTGTTGACAGAAGTTTTTACGAATATTTTACGCGAAAACATCTGCGTTAAAATTTCTTCATAAAAAAGTACGAAACATTTTCTTTTGATAATAACGAAGACAGTTTTCATTGTAGTTTTAAAAATTTCGTTCGCGGACATAAAAATTTGTCTTTTATAATCGGCTTGAGTGTATTCCTTTAATTCTATTTTTTATGCACAGGTCTATGCTACTTTCATTTGGTGTGATAGGTATAGGGTTAGGTTTAAAGTGGCCAGCCGATTAAGATTCAGGCTCACTTTAGACTTTCAGTCATGTATGATACCACATTAACTTAAAATAGTACCTATCTACATTTATGGCATCTTCTAGTTATTTAACCGCCTTGATATCCTTCTTGATTATTTTTCTTTTGTTGAACCAACCAGATTATTCCAAAAACATTAGCAGACTGCTTAAGTTAACGTTTTCCAAGATCCGCCAGTAATCTGAAGCTATATGCTCCTAAAAGTCGCTTTGCGCTTTACACAAAAATGCAGGACACGCTCACACAAGAGGTGTTTAATTGATTCTTTTCCTCCGCATCATGACAGCTCATAACAATAGTCATTATACTTCGCGCCAATAGTTTTTTGCAAAATCGCCTATCAGGCAGCGACCCGTTATAGCAGATATCAGGAGTGATATCTGACGTCTCGAGAACATTAGCATATCTAGTGTGCGGTTTAAGTTGAAATGGGGCCATATTTGCTTGGTGTCGTTACAACCCTTGCAATTCTCCCATCGAACATTTGCCATCATAACAGCCTTCTCACGCAGCATGAGCTTGCAGGTAGCTAGGGCATACCAACAGATTCTAGTTCCCCTGGAATATGTAAGGTAGTCCCTAGCCTTGCCAACTCATCCGCTTCGCAGTTCCCCGGTATGTTCCTATGGCCAGGCACCCATATTAGGTGAATATTGTACTGCTCAGCCATCTCATTGAGAGATTTGCGGCAGTCGATGGCCGTTTTCGAGTTGAGGAACACAGAGTCCAAGGATTTTATTGCAGGTTGACTGTCTGAGTATATATTAATGCCCACATTTTTTGGAACATTACTTCTCAGCCAATTCGCCACCTCTCTTATTGCTAATATTTCAGCCTGAAAAACACTACAGTGATTAGGTAATCTTTTCGCTATTCGAAGTTCCAGATCATTAGAATATACTCCGAAACCCCACTTGTCCATCCAATTTGGAGCCATCAGTGTAGAAATCTATATATTCTTTATTCCCCGGGGTCTGTGTGCACCACGCCTCACTGTTGGGGATTAGAGTCTCAAACTTTTTGTCGAAAAGTGGACTCGCCAAAGTGTAATCCACTACGTTAGGCACATCTGGCATTATTTTGAGGACCGAACTGTGACCGTAACTTTTTTCCGACCACAGCGATAGCTCGCGCAACCGCACAGCCGTTGTTGCAGCTGACTGTTTGGCCAAAATGTCTAAAGGCAATAGATGCAGCATGACATTAAGGGAATTTGTTCCTGTCTTGCTGAATGCGCCTGAGATACACAAACACGCCATACGCTGAACTATAGTCTAAACAATGGTTTCGGTGAATGTGCCGCCACCAGACTACAACACCATATAGCATTATAGGTCTAACCACTGCCGTGTATAGCCAATGCACAATTTTTGGTTTTAGTCCCCACTTTTTTCCTATTGCCTTTTTGCACGAGTACAAAGCTACCGTTGCTTTTCTCGCCCTTTCTTCAATATTAAGCTTAAAGTTCAGCTTCCTGTCCAAAATAACGCCAAGGTATTTTGCAATCACCAAAGGGAATTTCATATACCCCCTAGAATGCCTACCGTAAGGAGTTTTGCGATCTTTGCAGTAGCATGATAATTTCTGTCTTTGCAGGATTTACCCCAAGACCATTGTCTTTCGCCCATTTCTTAGTCATCCGGAGGGCCCTCTGAATAATATCTCTGATTGTGGATGGGAATTTTCCCCTGACTGCTAGCGCCACATCATCTGCGTATGCCACGACTTTTATCCTTCTTTTTCTAGGTAAACCAGAAGGCTTTTATAGACAACATTCCAAAGAATGAGGTGATAGAACTCACTCCTTTGGGGAGTGCCATCATGTTCACATAACCTTTGTATGTTTGCTCTGCCACTAGTGTGGCTGAAAATACGTTCTTCAATTTCAGATTCGTCCTAACTAGCCTTGAAGTATACATGGATCATACATTTCAGGAGTTTGGTCAAGTCCATTTATATATGCGAGCTCGGAATGGACATTATTGAAACGCCCCTTCGATGTCTAGAAACGACCACCGATGTGTAATTCTTTGACAGATAGTGAGGCTTTTTCAATAAAAAAGCGCTGACTAGTTCATGTAGTGCGGTCTCATATAAGACCTGTCCTCTCGAGTATGGCATGCTGTCCTTCGAGACAATCTCGAATCGATTCCTAGGTTCTAAGATAATATCTATTCATCCTCTCCAGAGTCTTTAATAAGAAATGAGGAATAAGCAGATTGGTTCGGAATAATCCATTCGCTCGAGACTCTCCCGAAGTGAGAGGCTTTGTCCCGCTTTAGGTATTGTAACAGACGACTTTGTTTCCTCCACTCTTCTGGGAATTATATGCTAAGTTTACACCATCTTTATATATCACCGATCAACCAGGGATAAACTCTTTGTCAGTTACCACTCTGTAACTCCGCCGGAGTAATTCCATCAGGTTCCGGGGGATTTGAATGCGTCCAAACGCTATTTAGACGCCCATTTTATTCTAGTTTCGATACAATTTCCTCGACAGGAAACGACCGCGCTGAGCAACTTGGCACCGCCAGTACATTGGTTCAACCGTCTGATTTCCAGGAAGTGTGTCCAATAGTACCTCCAGCGTCTCCTCACTGGATCGTTGTCCAATTTCATCCGATGTTTTAATGAACCTGTCCGAGCGGAGTGTGGTGGATGCTAGAATCCTTCCGTATGTCTGCGAAGCCTTTCGGACGTATTTCTCACATACTGCTGCTAGTAGGTCATTCCAAGAGTTATGCTGAGCTTTCTCATGTTCTCGCTTGTATTCCTCTCAGATTCCTCTTGTAAGTCGTCCCAGTCCTCAGGCGGCTCTGGTGGACTTTTGCCTTGTTAAAAGACTCGAGTGACTCAAATCCCGTAGACCACCATGAGTGGTCGATGTTTCCCCTTGGTTTCCTCTAGGGCATGAGCTTTCAGTGAGATGTTGAAGGCCTAGTAATCCGCTTCCACTGGTGTTGATATATCTTCACATTTCTCATATTTGTCTCTGTTATTTCCTCGTATTCATTCATAATGATACGATTCCGCTATACCTATTCCAGTTCAAGCTTTCCTAAATTGTGCGAAAATATGGTCTTTCGCTGATATGAACATCAAATTTGAAGACTGCATTGTAGCGATGATCTTTGAGAAGCTGTGTTTCTACTTAAAACATGCCACTCAGAATATACATTTCATTCCAGTTCTTGCTCAGAGGCCATAGGTTGATGTCCAAAACCTTCTTAGCCTGTTTTTAGTGACAAAGGTTTGGGGCATCTCCTTGTTGCAATAACTATCCAGATTAGTACGCAAATATAAACTCTATTAGCCGACTCTCCCCTGTGCATTGTATCTAACTACTTCCCCATATACTATTGCATGCGCATTTCGCATCGAATTCATATATGAGTTTCGTTTTTGTTTTCAGTGACTCCTCAAACTAGGGTCTTTAAACGGCACCATCTCTCCTTCCC
>PGFW01004962.1:0-11698 GCA_003123925.1 Haematobia irritans
GTCCGAACGGCGTTCCACACTCCAGTGAAACCACTTTGAGAAGCTTTGAAACCCTCAGAAATGTCACCAGCATTACTGAGGTGGGATAATCACCCGCTGAAAAACGTTTTGCTGTTCGGCTGTAGCAGGAATCGAACCCACGACCTTGTGTATGCAAGGCGGGCATGCTAACCATTGCACACGGTGGCTCCCAACCTAACATCAAGGTATGTTTGAACTAAAACTAAACTTAAAATACAAAATGAGGCTAAGTGCAGTGCAAGGTGAGTTTCTTCAGTTCATTTACCATAAATCCAATTTATTCATTCCTCTTTTCAAATTCAGCTTAAGACTAGATTACAAAAAAAAACTCATTAAAATGAGTACGTAAGGTCAAAAGGGGGGCTCTCGCGACAATGTAGCGATGGGTCAAAAAGGGGCCCGGTAGAACCCCAAAAAAGGGGGCTCTCGCGAAGAGAAACAAAAATAAAGCGACGGCCAAAAAGGGGCCGTTAGAACCCAAAAGGGGGGCGTATTTACCATAACAGTTTATTACACAACCCGGACAGAACCCAACCGAAAATTGTGCAATGAGCCACCGGAAGACCGGGCGACGTATACACCCTATGAGTAATGATTCGCCCATACACCTCAAGACCAAAAACGATCGCAGCCCGTCCCACTCTGTAAAATTGCGGATCTGCCAAAGGAAATCCCAAAAAATATTCCTTGTCAACCGGCAAAATTGGACCCCCCCAATATTTGTAACCGAGATCCCTAAGTTCTCAACCATAGAGCGATAGATTTGGCTTTGTCGCACGCAGTTGTCGATTACTGCACGGACCGGAACGGAACACACATGGGGGGACACGCGGACTACGAGACTGGGCGCCAGAGTAACGACATTCTGCAGGGGCAGAAGTCCGACGCCGCCAAAACCGGAATATGGCCGTGCCACAGCAAGATCGGACGGATGATTCGTATGGACCTCACTACGAATCCGGTGAGCAGACCTCGAGTTTCCATGTTCGTTTCGAGGCACTGTAGCCGTAGAGTGCAACAAAACATTGTGGTTCCCGGAGCAACTGGGGCAACTACGCTGGCAAGGATAATCTTTCAATTGGTGGGTCTGTGCTAAACACCTATAACAATAGCGATGTCGTACCACCATACGTATCCTCTTCTCAATCGAAAGAGAGAGGAACTTCCGACACCGCCGCAATGCGTGACGACCTCCACAAACCCTGCAAACCAATTGAGCAGGAGTTCGACCAACATCAGTAGCCTCTACTACAGCAGGCGCCACCACGGGCTCATCCACAACTACCGGAGGTGGACTCTCAATTTCTTGGGGCGATAGCTGAACCTCCGGAATGGCAGGCGACGGTATCGCCATCGGCTCCTCCAACAATGCCCGTTCGACCGCCGACATATCAAGGGGGCACGCAGTATCATCATCCGATTGATCCATAATAACCTCGAAATTTTCCAAGTCGTCAGCGAAGCACGAGGTATTTTCCATGATACTGCGAGAAAATATACGAATTACAAAGAGTTCGCCGAAGTGTCGGTCAATGAGACCAACTTAGCTATAGGTCGTCTTACAACGCCATTCTCCGTACGTATATCCGCGACCCGAATGTGACCATCTACGCCCGGGTGAACCGACACGACTCGACCTAATTTCCAAGAAGTTGGTGGAAGCTGTTCATGACGAATAACGACTAGGTCATTTACCATAACATCGCGCTGAGGAAATTTCCACTTATATCTCATATGCAGATTCTTCAAATATTCCTCTTTCCAACGTACACAAAACTGTTGTGCAAGAGCCTGTACCTTACGAAACCGATTCACCAACGAAAGAGGCTGTTCGGTTATAACTGGCTCAGCAGGGGCGAGTAGAGGGGCACCTATAAGAAAATGACCCGGTGTCAAAGCGTCAAGTTCCTGCGGGTTATCCGACTGGGGACAAAGAGGTCTTGAATTCAAACAAGCCTCAATACGAGCCAACATCGTCGAAAACTCTTCAAACGTGAAACGAATATTCCCTACTTGCCTTTTGAAATGCAACTTAAAAGTATTCTCGGGTACAAGTCAGCGCCTAGTAGAATATCGACCGGTCTCGACACGAAAAGATTCGGATCAGCTAAGCGAATATCCGGAATCTGAGACAAAACCTCCTGCGACACCGTAAAGGAAGGTAAATTCCCGGATATAGATTGGAGCACTATAGCCATGTTTCCAACAAAACCGACGCGTTGAGTGGAGATCCGATTTTCAAATTACACATTTTACTCGATTTGGCCGAAATTGCGCTATTTACCCCCGAAATTGTAACATTAGCCGCGTGAACCGGTAGTTTCACCCGATTTCGAAAGCGTTCCGTCAGAAACGAAGATTCTGAAGCGGGGTCAATCAAAGCGCGTGCCGGATATGAAACCCCATCGTGCATGATATTAATCATCGCAGTTCCCAAAAGCACGGCCCTATTTTGCGTCGTATGAAATGCCTGGCGAGGTAGGCACGCCGACGAGGTAGAAGGTTGCGGCTGATCAACCGAAGGCATAGTTCTCGGTTGAAAACTAGCCGCTGAACTCGACAAGGTGTTGGTCGAACCCGTCGCCGAAGTCGCGCTATTAGACGGCGTAGAATCGCGATGCAATAGCGAATGATGTCTCGAATTACATTTTGCACACGAATATTGTCTTGGACAATCCTTCATCTCATGACCTTTCATTAAGCAATTCAAGCACAACCGGTTACGTTTTACCACTATGTAACGTTCCGATACCGAGAGTTTACCAAATTTAACGCAAGCCGAAAGTCTATGATTATGTTTAGGACAAATAACGCACTTAGATTCCGACGAAGCACGCGACGATTTAGAAGAAGACGCATTGGTAAAATGCGCTTTTACCTTCTTTTCCTGAGAACGCTTCGAAGACGTGTCTTCCCGCAAATCATGCAAACACATCAACGTACGAACCCTTTCGGACAAAAAAGCGTCTAAATCCGCCCACGACGAAAGGGCTGATTTGTCCCTAACACTCTGCTCCCAAAGAGTCTGTGTGAGCCGCGGCAAACGTTGAAGGCAAATAAAAACGAGTATCTGGTCCCAATTATCGGTCGAAACTTCGTACGTATTCAATGCCGAAAGACAGCCATTGATTCCACGTTGAATCGATTTCAAACCCGCACTTGTCTCTACCGATACTGCCGAAATTGCAAAGAGAGACTTAAGTTGATTGTGAACTAGAACCCGCTTATTGTCGTATGCATCAACGAGGGCCTTCCACGCGAGGGCAAAACTTCGATGTGTCAGCGGAAACTTCGAGACAATTTCCCTAGCTTCGCCACTGGTCTTCCGCACAAGATGACACAAACGCTCGACGTCCGTTAATCTTGAATTGTTAACATAAACTGCTTGAAACAAATCCCGGAATGTAGGCCAGTTTAGAAAATTGCCCTCAAATACATCCGTATCGCACGGTGGCAACGCCAAATTGTGAACCATATCACAAAGTGGAGGGCCACTAACGGCCACTCAACCCCTAAACCCGGCTTTGCCATTAGGCAGCGACTGCCCATCCCGATCAGCCGGTATCGAAGTAGTCGCGTTATTAGCCCAAATCGCTTCGGATCCTTGAATCGATTTATGAGACCCGATACTCCGTCTCGATGCTGCAACGACCGAAGACGCAGACGAAGTGATCGATGATCTACGTGACCGACGAAACTGGCCCAATTTTCGATTTATCGCGGACAAACAATTCATATAAGCCTGATGGGACGCGTCATATTTCCCGTCCACCGATTCAATATCGCTCGTTTGCGTTGTTCCGGCACCCTGTAAACTAGCCACGCATTCCTCAAAGCAATCCTGAACCTTTGTCCACAACTTCCCCAATTCCTCACTTCGAATCTCGAGGCTATAGACGTCTAACTCCTCATCTTTCATGGCATTAAAATGGGCGTGGAATTTAATAAGAGCGTCCGAAACGCGAATAAAGCGATCAAAGGGAGATACAGACATTCTAACTTTACGTTCAACTACCAAATTGAAGAATGTAACCAAATACGAAATTACAATATAGCCAAGAAGCAACGGCCAATAAAATTACCAAACTCAGACAAGGTTCCGTTCAATAAAAATAGCAAAATACGCAAAAGTAACTCGAGTTACAAAGATTAATTCGAGTCCACAACTCGCGAAAATCCGACAAAAGATCAAACGTTCGCAGAAACCGAAAATACTGAATGTAGGGTGCACAAAATATTACCCCCGAACGCTTGACACAAGAAAAATTATAATAATAATAATAATAAACAAAGGTATAAATAAATCAATAATAATAAATACCTGTCCAATAAATATTCAAAATTTACCAAATATTTGAATGATCGAATAATTTCTCTCAGTGTGAGAGCGTAAAAGTTTCAAAATATACCGAGTTTTAATTCAAGCCCCGATTCCAACCGGGAAATATTCAAACCTTTGAATTCAACTTGAATTCTAATGTGGGAATTACACGTAGTGTATAGCCCCCTTAAGAATTCAAATGATGATCGATATCCGATAACACGATAGTACGAGATGTGCCCGATTAGTCACTATACTATAGCAATCGACTAAGAGCGCAACACTGATGAGAACAAAACAAAATAAAAGCTTTTGTATGTTCTCAAATGTATGCAAATGAACGAAACAATAATTAATAAATGAAATTTCAGCACAGAAAACGCGAAAAAGTGGTGAATATACGAAACAAAGAGAGTGATATATGTGTATAGTGAATATTAGTGTACGAAAGTGGTGAAAATATGTACTTTAAGTTATTTCTCTCCGAAATTATTTGCACAGACGTCAAAATGGAAATACAAAACCAAAAACCTTGAATGCGTTTTGCCGTCGGCAAATGAAAATTTACTTAAAAACAATGAAAAACGATATTTTCACGCAAATAAAGGCAAATAAACCACTTTAAATAAAAAAAACACTAATATTCACTGATATCACTGAACTTGTACACCACTTTTAGGAATATTTTAAATAAAAACCGATCGCGTAGCGTTGTAAAACAACCTTTTTTTTTCTTTAAATGGACGGACGACCACTATATTTGTTGTTGCACCGACCGCGAACTCACTTTATAAGGGAAAATGCACTGCACTTACCTTATAAAACGATGAAACAGATGTTGAGGATGATGAACATATTGGTTTGAGTTTATAAGTTTGAAATTGATGACCAGGTCACGGTGGACTTGTGTCTATCAAATCAAAACAAAGAAAAAAACAACCGGTTAAAAACCAATTCTTCCAACTCCGAAGTCCAATTATCCGGTACGAAATGGATCAAAATGTTCGCCGAAATGCCGAAACAGATGGAAATGATAGGAATAAATAAGAAAATCACGATAGTTTAATATTTTCAATTATTATAACGAGAAGCCAGAAGGTTTTAAATTAAGTGTTGTTCTATTATAATTAATTGGTAAACAAGATATTACCATAATTTCCAACGGATATGGATAAATTTGGCAACCGCACCAATTGGCTTATCGATAACAAGTAAATGTGAGAGATGCTCTCAACCAAGAAGGCGGAAGGCGGGCTTTTGACAAGATAAATTATAATTCAATTTAATGACATTTCTACTCGGGCAGGGATGTACAAAAAGAGAGTATACACAATTCTAACCGAAACACTAATTAATCCAATTAATTTACTCGAACTTAAACAAAAAATTTGAGCACAATTTGTTTTGGGAGATTTTTTTTAAAGCATATAATATTTTTGGGTGGGCAAAATGCTTCCAAACATATTATACTTTCACATAATAAACATATTGTTTTTTTTGGAAACAATATTGATTGAATTTGGAATGCAAAAAATGACAATAATGTTTGGAACTTAGACTACCAATACATATATTTGTTAGACCAATATGCTTCAACATTATTATATATGGAAGAGATCAAGACATTATAAATGTTGGGGCAATTACGGCCAAAATATTAATATGCTTGAAGCAAAATATGTTGGGGTATATGTTACAAGAAGCGATTTTTTGTGAGTCGGATGTATATGCTCCTAAAATTCGGCTTACAGCCTTACATCAAAAAGCCAGGACATCTCACACAAAGAGGTTGTTTAATTGATGTCCTTTTCCTCCACGTCCATGACAGCTTATACAAGTAGTCATTGATACTTCGGCACCTATAGTTTTTGCAAATTTCGCCTCTATCAGGCCAGCGACCGCGTTATAAGCAGATATCAGGAGTGATATCTGACGCCTTGAGAAACTACATATCTAGTGGTGCGTTTAAGTTGTTAAATGGGGCCATATTTTGCTTGGTGTCGTTGTTACAAAACCTTGCATTTTCCCGATCGAATATTGGCCATCAATAACAGCCTTCTCCACGCAGTAAGAGCTTGCATGGATGGCCAGAGCAATACAACGAGATTTCTAGTTCACCCTGGAATAATGTAAGGTTAGTTCCTAGCCTTGCTATACACATCTGCTTCACAGTTCTCCCGGTATATTCCTATTGACCAGGCACCCATTATTAGGTGAATATTGTAACTGCTCAGCAAAGAGAGATTTGCGGCAGTCATGGCCGTTTTTGAGTTAAAGGAATCGACAGAGTCCAAGGATTTTATTGCAGTGTTGACTGTCTGAGTATATATTAATGCCAAATATTTGTTGGAACATTTACTTCTCAGCCAATCACAACACACCTCTGCTTATTGCCAATATTTCAGCAAATCGAATAAACACTATCAGTGATTAGGCTAATCTTTTCGCTAAATGTACGAATTTTCAGATATTTACGAAATATACTCCAGAACGGCCACTTGTCCATTTCAAGTTTGCGAGGGGCCAGTCAGTATAGAGAATCTATATAGTCTTTTGAATTCCGCGCGGGGTTGTGATGTACACCACGCCTCCACTGTTGGGAATTAGAGTTTCAAACTTTTTGTCGAAAAGTGGACTCGCCAAAGTGTAATGCCACCCTAACGTTAGGCACATCTGGCATTACTGTTGAGGACCGAACTATGACCGTGCCATTTTTTCCGACCAACAGCGATAAAAGCATCGCGCAAAAACCGTGCACAGCCGTTGTTGCAGCTGACTGTTTGGCCAAAATGTTAAAAGGATAGATGTATAGCATGACATTTAAGAGAGTATGTTCCTGTCTTACTAAATGCGCCTGAGATAACATAAGCTCGCCATACGGCTGAACTTTTATCATAAAACAAGTCGTTTTCTGAAGTGCCGGCCACCAGACTACAACACCATATAGCATTATAGGTCCTAACCACTGCGTGTATTCGCCAATGCACACAATTTTTGGTCTTAGTCCCCACTTTTTCCCTAATTGCCTTTTTGCAACGAGACAAAGCTATCCGTTGCTTTTCTCGCACTTCTTCAAATATTAAGCTTAAAGGTTCAGCTTCCTGTCAAAATAAAGCCCAGGTTTTTGGCACAATCACAAAGGGAGATTTCAATACCGCCCCTAAGGTTATCATGCAGTACATGACGTAATTCTGTCTTTGCAGGATTTACGCCCAAGACGCATTGATCAGCTCACTTCTTTGCTTACAAACTGTGTGGTCCGCTGTTCGAATCCCCGTCCGGCAAAAGGTAAAATTAAAAATAAAAAAAATCAATAACAATTTGAATTAATGTTCTTCTACAATGTTTTGTATTTACAGAAAAAGGTGCTAAGAACTAAAAAATTCTCGTGGCAAGTGAGAAAGATTGGGGAAATATACAATTGGCAAGAAACAAAATTTTTGAGCATTCATACGAAAACTAAATTTTTGAAATTTCCTATGAATGAACCTGTTTTTTTCATAATTCATTTGATTGAAATTATCTAATAGAAAATAAAATGTGTTCGCGCGAATGCGAAAAGTATGGAAATATAGGAAAAATAAAAACAGATAGTTTAATATTTTCAATATATAACAAGAGCAGAAGGTTTTATTAAGGTGTTTTCTATTATAATTAATGGTAAACAATATTACCTATAATTTCCAACGATATGGATAAATTTGCAACCGCACCAATTGGCTTATCGATAACAAGTAAAGTGAGAGATGCTCTCAACCAAGATGGCGGAAGGCGGGGCTTTTGACAAGATAAATTAATATTCAAATTATGACATTTCTACTCTGGCAGGGATGTACCAAAAAGTAGTATACAAATTCTAACGAACACTATTAAGTCCAATTAATCTTTACTCGAACTTAAACATTGCCGGCCGCCTTGCAACATCAAGGTATGTTGTAACTAAAACTAAACTTAAAATACAAAATGAGGCTAAGTGCAGTGCAAAGTGAGTTTCCTTCAGTTCATTTACCATAAATCCAATTTATTAATTCATTTATCTTTCAAATTCAACCTAAGACTAGATTACAAAAAAAAACTAATAAAAATAATTACGTAAGGTCAGAAGGGGACCTGGTAGAACCCAAAAGGGGGGCTCTCGCGACAATATATCGATGGGTCAAAAGGGGACCCGTTAGAACCCCAAAAAGGGGGCTCTCGCGAAGAGATACAATAAAACGATGGCCAAAAGGGGGCCGTTAGAACCCAAAAGGGGGGCTCTCGCGCATTTACCCTAGCAGTTACACAACCCGGACAGAACCCAACCGAAGATTGTATAATGAGCCACCGGGAGACCGGGCGACGTATACACCTAATGTGTTATGATTCGCCCATACACCTCAGGACCAAAAACGATCGCAACCCGTCCCACTCGGTAAAATTGCGGATCTGCCAAAGGTAATCCCAAAAAGGATTCCTTGATCCGTTCTGGCACGGCTTCGGCGGGGGTCAACACACGACCTAGATCGTGCACACGAGCAGTAAACGTCAGTCGCTGCTCTGGATCATAAGCGGACGATACTGTCAACCGGCAAAATTGGACCCCCTCAATATTTGTAACCGGTAGCCCTAAGTTCTCGACCATAGAACGACAGATTTGGCTTTGGCGCGCGCAGTTGTCGATTACTGCACGGACCGGAACGGACACACCATGGGGGGACACGCGGACTACGAGGCTGGGCGCCAGAGTAACGACATTCTGCAGAGGCAGAACTCCGACGCCGCCAAAATCGGAATATGACCGTGCCACAGCAAGATCGGACGGACGATTCGTATGGCTCCCACTACGAATCCGCTGAGCAGACCTCGAGCTCCCATGTTCAATTCGAGGCGCCACAGCCGCAGCGTGTAACAAAACATTGTGGTCCCCGGAGCAACTGGGGCACCTACGCCGGCTAGGACAATCCTTCGACTGGTGGGTCTGTGCTAGACATCTGTAGCAATAGCGATGTCGTACCACCATACGTATCCTCTTCTCAATCGAAAGAGAGAGGAACTTCCGACACCGCCGCAATGCGTGACGACCTCCACAAACCCTGCAAACCAATGGAGCAGGAGTTCGACCAACATCAGTAGCCTCTACTACAGCAGGCGCCACCACGGGCTCATCACAACTACCGGAGGTGGACTCTCAATTTCTTGGGGCGATAGCTGAACTCCGGAATGGCAGGCGACGGTATCGCCATCGGCTCCTCCAACAATGCCGTTCGACCGCCGACATATCAAGGGGGCACGCAGTATCATCATCCGATTGATCCATAATAACCTCGAAATTTTCCAAGTCGTCAGCGAAGCACGAGGTATTTTCCATGATACTGCGAGAAAATATACGAATTACAAAGAGTTCGCCGAAGTGTCGGTCAATGAGACCAACTTAGCTATAGGTCGTCTTACAACGCCATTCTCCGTACGTATATCCGCGACCCGAATGTGACCATCTACGCCCGGGTGAACCGACACACTCGACTAATTTCCAAGAAGTTGGTGAAGCTGTTCATGACGAATAACGACTAGGTCATTTACCATAACTTCGCGCTAGGAAATTTCCACTTATATCTCATATGCAGATTCTTCAAATATTCCTCTTTCCAACGTACACAAAACTGTTGTGCAAGAGCCTGTACCTTACGAAACCGATTCCACCCAAACGACGTAAAAGTGTCCTATCTAAACTTTCCTCTTCATCAAGAGCAATAGTCGTAGTAAACTTTTGAATTTGCGATGTAGAAATCGGACCTGTTACTAACCAGCCGAAAACACTGTTTTGTGCTATCAATGATTGAGCCACAATCTGCACGCAACCTTCCAAGAGTATTCTCGGATACAAATCCGCGCCTAGTAGAATCGACCTGGTATCGACACGCAAAAATTCGGACGTCTGAAAGCGATATATCTGGAATTTGAGTAAACACTTCCTGCGAAAACCGTAAAAGAAGGTAAATTCCGGATAGGGAAGGACTTAGCCGTGTCCAACAAAACTGACGCGTTGAGTGGAGATCCGATTTTCAAATTACACATTTTACTCGATTTGGGCCGAAATATCTGTTACCCCCCGAAATTGTAACATTAGCCGCGACCGGTAGTTCACCCGATTTCGAAAGCGTTCCGTCAGAAACGAAGATTCTGAGCGGGGTCGATCAAAGCGCGTGCCGGATATGAAACCCATCGTGCATGATATTAATCATCGCAGTACCCAGAAGCACGGCCTCATTTTGCGTCGTATGAAATGCTCGGCGAGTAGGCAGCGACGAGGTGAAGGTTCGGCTGATCAACCGAAGGCGTAGTCTCGTTGAAAACTAGCCGCTGAAACTTCGACAATGGTTGGTCGAATTTCACCGAAGTCGCGCTATTAGACGGCGTAGAATCACGATGCAATAGCGAATGATGTCTCGAATTCATTTCGACACACGTAAATAATTTTTGGGCAATCGTTTCATCTCATGACCTTTCGTTAAGCAATTCACAGCAAGGTTACGTTTTACCACTGTGTAACGTTCCGATACCGAAAGTTTCCAAATTTACGCAAGCCGAAGTCTATGGTTATGTTTAAATAACGCATAGATTTCCGAGCACGCGACGATAAAAAGCGAAATTGCAAAATGCGCCTTTGAACCTTCTTCTTGAGACGCTTCGGAAGAATGATGCCTCCCAAAAAACCTGAATACTAACGTACGAACTCTTTCGGACAAAAAAGCGTCTAATCCGCCCACGACGAAAGGCCTGATTTGTCTCCTAACACTTTGCTCCAAAGGAGTCTGTGTACCGCGGGCAAACGTTGAAGGCAAATAAAAACGAGTATCTGTCCCAATTATCGGTCGAACTCGTACGTATTCAATGCCGACAGACAGCCATTGATTCCACGTTGAATCGATTTCAAACCCGCACTTGTCTCTACCGTACTGCCGAATTTGCAAGAGAGGACTTGAGTTGATTTGAACTAGAACTCCGCTTATTGTCGTATGCATCAACGAGGCCCCTTCCACGCGAGGGCGAAATTCGATGGTCAGCGGGAAACTTCGAGACAATTTCCCTAGCTTCGCCAACTGGTCCTTCCGCACAAGATGACACAACGTTCGACGTCCGTTAATCTTGAATTGTAACATAAACCGCTTGAACAAATCGCCGGAACAGTAGGCCACTATGAAAATTGCCCTCAAATACATCGTATCGCCACGGTGGCAACGCTAAATTGTGCCCACTCAATGATGGGGCCCACTCAGGCCACTTCAACCCACTAAACGCGTTCCGTTAGCCAACGCCGACTGCTCATCCCGATCAGCAGTATCGAAGAAGTCGCGTTATTAATCAAAATCGCTTCGG
>PGFW01004984.1:0-10318 GCA_003123925.1 Haematobia irritans
TTTAAAGTTCGATGCGGAGAGCTTGAACCAAAAAGGCTCAGCATAATCTTGGAATGTTTACTGCAGCAGTATGAGAAATACGCCCGAGGCTTCCAGACTACGGAAGGTACTAGCATCCACCAACTCACAACCACAAGGGTTTCATTTCTACTAATGATTTCACGAGGAGGGCATTTGGACAGCCACCTGTCGACCCGTCTACAGTCGTCCTTGATGAGTAATCGCTGGACTACTAGATCCTTACACACTGGTCCATGCCCAAATTTATAGCTCCAGTCCGATTACCCCGTCCACTGGACCCTGGGAAGTTAGGAAACCCAGGTGGAATGTAATTTGAATTTCAGCATGGTGGCCTAATATCCCCACCCACCCCTTGAAATTCAGTAGTAGGACTATTACGATGATTTTATCGCTATTGAAAAACACTCGTCCGGTCGAAACGGAATAGTGAAAAAAATAAGTGCATCATGGTCAAGTTTTAAATTAGAAGGTTCGTATAACGTTACAAAATATTAATTTCCCTTTCATACGCAAGAGAATCACGCAAAAAAATCGTTTAAGAAAATTTCGTTAAAAACGGAAATTAAATATAGTCACGCTTGTCGCGACTCAGCAACAGTCTATGCTTCCCATGTGAGCAGTGATCAAAATCCTCGTCCACAAATCTCTAATCCAAAAGTGTTAGTATTTCAATCTCTACATCGTCCTCTGAAACATCAAGACCTGTCTGCGATGCGTATCCATTGCGTGTTAGCTACAGTGTCTAGATCGTGGTAAGAATTATTCTCTCCTCAATACTGAACGAGAACTCATGAGCGTAATCACTCCAAACTATTGCGTGAACATATAAATAACTTAAATGGGCCGCGTTTAAACATAAGATAATATTCACATGGAATTATTCAAAACTCCCACGCCACAGACACTGGGATTGTAAAAACAAGAAGAAAAAAATTAAACGGAAGCAACGCCTCGATGGAATAACACAACAACATAAATACTATTATCTGTGACCGAGGCGCGGCGAGATTCTTCATCCCCAGAAATATAGCTATTGGTCCTTCTACATCCGGGTCTATTAGTTAATATAAGGTGAAACGTATAAACTTAGCCAATAGTTATTATAATACCAAGAAAACATAGCGTGGGAAGCGGTATAATAGAGTTGCGTTATGCCTCTTCCTAATAAAAGCAGTGAAAGGATGGGAACGCAAATCACCCACCCTCCGCCCATCATCCACATCACTAACCGTGACGAAGGTACTTAGACCAATCAAGCATTTCCCTCAATTCCTACGAGAGACTTCATGAAGAATCTCATTTGAAAAAGGTTTAAATCTTTAGAAAAACAAAAGTCTCGGCAATCGGAAGCAACAGATAATCGTCTTCCTCAGACAGCATCGGCGTATGAACTCAGATAGACGGACAGGGTACTAAACATGGAGTAACCCCATTGCGACTTTATTGCCATGAGAAATCAGTCACTGAAATATTTAATCGACAAAGCTCACTGAATTTCTGTTGCTAAAAGAGAAATCACGAACAAAAAATAGGCTCCGTGAGAATTGGGTAATTGGCTATCAGGAGCGATATTCGAGAGATAAACCGATCCAAATAGGGAAAGTCTAAGTGAAAATAAATTTATGTCCCAGTGGAAACCCGAACCATCACAGAAATATTGAAACATATAAGATGGCAAACATCACGATAGTTGGTGAGAGCATAATTACACCAGGTAAGACTTTAAAGAGGAACTCCGTATAGGTGGAGCTGCTAGAGCGCAGAAAGCAACATAGATTAATGATGCACAACTATTATTCTATTCAGCCAACGAGCAAGGGGAGAACAGAGCTAAAAACACCAGATGTTCATATACCAATTATAGTTGAAATTCACACGAGGGAGATACACATAGGGAGAGAGAGAGTAGTCATATCAACTCGTCAACTGTATTTGGAATTTTGCTATAATACGAGAACATAACCTGTGCATCGAGGTTTTATTATCCTAGAAAATTTAAGAATATATGGATATATCATCGCTAATAACGCGCACGCACGGATGTGGCCTAGCAGTTACAGGTGATAAATGAATCAATCACAATGTCCACAAGTTAACCAGAGACCAGGAACCGCGACACGGATAACTGATAGAAAAAAGAGCGGCGAAGGATGAGGTAATAGTATGGATAAAAAGAATTATCTGACCGAAAGCTCAGCAGTTAGAATTAGTATGTAAAAACTTCACGAGAGGTTAATCGCAAAACTGTCGATCGAGCGTACAATAATGGGTCCATTATTGCAGCATAAGCGAGTGTATTTAATTGAAATTCCCTTAATGCGTCGCGGAGTTATCGAGGAACAAACAATTAAATTCCATTTATAGCGTTAATAAAATACCTGGAACATGCCCAGTCCTGAATAAGGCTATTAATAATTGAAACAAAGGTCAGTACAAGGGTATTACCTATAAAAAAGTGAGTGATAAATTCGGTGGAGAGCCACTATAAGCATGATAAACCCTAAAAACAAAAACCAAAAACCATTACAAAGATATTAGTAAATCATAAGCATTTGTGGGGTAACATATAGGTAAACAAAGTGAGAATATAATGCTAATCCAGTCGCATCAGTTATATGTATAATTTGAAAATAAACGCGGTGGATAATTAGGTACCTTATCTATCGTTGCGTCGATGTCTATATCTGTACTAACTTTCATAGCTTGAAAGTCCAATAAATTATACAATTATAATGTATGTCTTGGGATTCACCGCGCCGCGATAGCCGGCGATTCAAAGAGATAGAGTTCCATCTCACTACTTTTCCCTCACGCAACATTTTTCCAATGGGACACTATTTTCTCGAACAATGCATATTTTCGGTCTGGTTAATATTTGTACCAGATAAATTTCTTTCGAGCACAATATAACAATATAGACTGTTCCAAGCAACAAGCTGGAATATTATTGATTGCTGCTCCAATTATATAGAAAAGAACTTTACTTTGACGAAAAGCCGCCAATCAAAAAATATAAGTCTAAATAAATAGGCGTCAAAAATCGCATATTGTCATTTGGTGGCGCCACTAACTCATGGTCATTGTTTTGCACGATGAATCATGGTTTCGTGCACAATCGTAACTAATTTCCCTCTCAAATGGATTTGGGTAAATTTCTTTTGCTAAAAGACTGCTCTTATATAGAGCATGATATAGCACAGAGCTTCTTGGCAAAATTATTGAATATTGAAAACCACATGTCAAAATGGTGACAAAGAGTTTCAGCCTTATACCATTATTAATGGCACAAATAAGATTTTAGCATCAAACCGATTGACCAGCATTCGCAACAAATTCATCCGATAAGACGGAATTTGCGATCCCACAAACAGCATCTATTTGAATATAAAGAAAAATATCGCAACAAGAATATATACCAAGACTGAGACATAATTCTCTACTACTCACGAAAAATATACTCATATGATGATTACTACGGTAGCAATTGACAAAACAGTTGGGCCTATATCGAAATTGAAGCTTGGTTGCATACATTTCAACTCCAGAACCAATGCGGCAAGTCTTTACCAAAGCGTGAAAATTTACGAAGTTTATAGCCATCCTCACCAATGTGTAATAAGAAGCTCATCGCTGAACAAAATATGAGTCGACTATAAAAGCCATTATGGGCAGCGGCATCTTATATCTGTTCCCAACCTCCTCTATTCGAGACGCGCGAGCGCCCCAATCACTATGAAATACGACGTATGTTGAGTCAGATCGAGCAAATTCTGCTATTTTGATCATGATAAGATGGGAATACCTGAACAGTGCTCCTAATCGCCTTCTCTCTTTGACACACATGTCTGAAATCCCACGTGATCTGTCAAATACTAATGCATGAAAATCCTAACCTCAAAAGAATCACCCTTTATAATGCTATATGGTGTTCGTAGTCTGGTGGCCGGCACTTCAGCAAAAATGTACGGTCCACGAGAGTAGTACGAGGTCCTACACAAAATTAATAACGGCAGATAGATAACCCTAATACGTAGTGTGAATTACGGGAGACATTCCTCACTTGTGCGCTGAGACCACTTTCTCGTGACGAGACAGATATTGATGCAACTATTGCGGCAGTTAAACAGGGTTAAGGCGTGGCCGTACTAAAGTTAATCCCCGGGGAAATGAAACGGTATACCCATGTAATTAAAAAGGAGAAAATCGGTTAATTTTCTAGGGTAGTAGAGCACTAAGAGATGGCTCCAAACATTGGATATGTCAAGAGAGGGCTCGAGGGGCAGAGATATAAATATCTTAATAGTAATTCCTAGACACAAGTAACAGAGTCTATGGAAACTTCACGAATAAGACGAACAAAGATTAAACACTGATCACGCACTCGAGAGGTTACAGTTCAGATTAATTTTCACGATGGACTGAAATATTGATTAGCAATATAATAAAAGAGATGGCACGAAATTGCTGAGAAGTAAATAGTGCAAAATAAATGTTGTGCATTTAACATGGCCCAATATTTTCGAGAACGATATCGAGGGCGATGCACTCCATACCATAAATGAGAATTTCGAAAAAGCCAACCAAATTCTATTTTTGGCGCGAAATAGTTATTCGATATCTATTTCTCGATGTTATTTAACATAGATGCTTGGGAATCTAATTTGCAATTAGACAATATAATTATTTTCGTTTCCATAATTTAAGTACACGGTGAGAAAAAAACTTACTAAAGTGAACAAGATTATTGCATGTATTAGACAGAAAACATGAAAATGTAAGTCACAGAATATCGGAAATCACATAATACATGAAATGTTGAACAATTTTTCTATCTATAGGGGTCTCTACGCTCACCGAATTTTACAAATCGGGTGGATGACATACAGTAATTATGCCCTGGTAGTCGGTGCGGATATATAGGAGCTTATATCTACATCCGTGAAACCGATTTCGATGAAATGGATTGTATGCACATATACTAACTTAGATAGGTAACTTATTAGAGGCACTACGATCGGAGGGAATCACAGGCCATATCTTATTCATAAACTCAAAAGCGGGAAAGATGCGCGCAACTTAATAAAAATCCGAAAGGGTTCTGACACGAATGAGCAGAATTATTCTCGATCAAGAAAAAGACTTCAAGTCGGAGCGGAGGTTACCTAACCTTAACATATAAGTACAAGAAGGAAATGGGGAATCTGAAATTCATATTATCTTAATCAGAAACTGAACGTCAGCGGACGTTATCGTATGAATCAATGTTTTGTGCACATGAAACCGACAACAGTGCTAATACGCTCCGAGCGTGCAGTTAAGAATCTAACCTGAAGAACTCAGCAGTTTAGCATTACATGCAACCATAGTACTCCATTAATTAGTATATCGGGATGCAGAAAACATACAGTCTGTTTAAATGAGGAGCGCCCCAAATTCGTAGAAACATTCGGCGGTACATTATTTCAAGATTCGAAGGGCGTTTTCAAATAACGACCATTGCCCGAGCGCGGATATGGCTATAATATTGTTATCTTTTTGTACAAACTCTGAGAGCGGAAAGCGAATTTCGGATGATTTTCGCACGCATATATATACTTTAGGCCTGTTAGGATACGAGTGCTATAAAACTTAATCATTAAGGAGAGTGTTATTAGCCACGAACTTTGAGGTTAACGAGTACCGGGAACTACATAGGACATAAAAAAGACAGGGACATTGTACAAAGAGATATGGAAATAGTTCCAGGACCGGATACCATAACTTACCTCAATGGAGAGAGGTTTCGAAGTCACCTCAGCATAGTTTCTTGGAATAAATCTTGAATACCCTAGACTGGATGAAATTCTGGCAGACGTTGTGGAAAGTGGGCGATGTAAAAACCATATAAAGTTAGCCTATCTCATGTGCAAGTATTAGTCGTGACCGATCTCGGTGCCGTTGAGAAAATAGCTCACACTCACGCCGGACAAAGTTTAGACATTTAGATCGAAATCGTGCCGAATGACACCAGGTTAAAAATTCGTGCTTAGTTGGTATCGGTCAAGGGGCCATTTATATCAGTAACAAATTTGATACCGGATTGCAATCTCCACTACACCTCTCAGTACAGAAACATGCCTCATGTGAGACCCCAAGCATAATAATCTCCTAGCCTACCTTAGACAAATTTCACTTCCCAATACCAGGGTTAATTAACTTAGCGACCGGCGGGACGAATCCTGTGAACAACAAATATATGACAGACGGAGACGGAGCGTGATCAGCCGAGGCGCTAGATTCGAGCTCAGACGCGAGCTTGAATTTCTGAGTCGATCGGTATATCGCATTGAGTGGTCGTGAAAAAAATTAATGGGGTGTCGGGGTATCTAAGTTTGAATCTCTCCCAATAAAATCACATGAGGGGGTTCAGATGTGCCCTACGTACCGCACATGTGTATTTTGTCCCGCTCTGTCCATTGTGTCGAGTATCTCTACTTTTGTTGGTCTGTTTTCCCGTCTGGTCCATTCGGGTATAATCAAAATAGTTGTTTGAGACTCTAATCCTAACAGTGGAGGAAGTGGTGCGCACAGACCCCGGGGAAATAAAGAATATACTAGAGTTTCTACACTGATGCTCCAAAAATTGGACTGACAAGTGGTGTGTGTTTCTGGGATGATTATAGTTATCTAATGATTTGACTTCAGGAATAGCCTGATAGTATATCTGCAATTCTAATCTACTTCCGTGAGTAGTGTGTTTTCAGGCCCTTTGAAAATTAGGCAATAAGAGAGCGTGGCGAATTAGCTGGACTTGGAGTGAAGTAATGTTCTCCAAAAATAAGTAGGCTCAGATAATATATACTCAGGACAGTCACCTGCCAATAAAATCCCTTTGGACTATGTGTTTCTCAACTTCGAAACGGCCAATCGATTGCCGCAAATTCTCCAATGAATGGGAAAATACGCCCTAGCAGTACCAAGGTGATTCACACCATAATATGGTGTGCCTAGGCCATAGCGAACATTACCGGCGGGAACTGCTGTAATAATGCCGATGAGTTTGCAACAAGGGTAGGGGCTACCTTACACTATCGAGAGGAACTAGGAATTTGTATGTATCCTAGACTGACACATAGCAAGCTCAACACCTGCTGCGTTGAGAAGGCTGTTATGATGCCAATAAATTGTCTCGATGGCAGAATTGCAAGTGGTGCTTGAGTAACGACATCCATACGAAATATGGCCAGCTTTACATAATTAAACCGTCACATTCTAGATGCTAATGATCTACGGAGACGCTCAGATATCACTCCTGATATCGCTATAACAAGTGTCCCTGCTGTTGAACCTGATAGGTAGATTTTGCACACAAGGACCTATTGGCGACGAAAGTTATAATGGAACTATAATGTATGAGCTTGGTGTGATGCGGAGAAAACGGAATCTATTAAACACCGTCCTTGTGTGAAGTTCCTGCATTTTTGTGTAGGCCGTAAGCAAATTTTAGGGGCACTTATATAGCTTTAGTTCACTTACTGGCGGACCTGGAAAAACGTTAACTTAAAGCAGTCTGTTAGAGGATTTTTTGGACATCAAATATCTGGGTTGGTTCAACAAAAGAAAATAATAGAGAAGGTTCAGTGGTTAAACTAGAAGTGCCATATGTAATTCGGTATTTTTAGTTTAAAGGTGGAATCACATGGACTGAATATAGTTAAAGTGAAGCTTGAAACTTAAGCGGGCTGCCACTTTTAACCTTAACCTAAACCTTAACCTCATAACTGCGCGCCCGAGCGAATTCTAAAGACACTATCGCGAGAAATTTTTAAAGGATAATTAGCCCAGCCAAGAAATTAAGAAAGTCGATATCTTTTACATTAAATGTAAGGTCTTAAAAGTTATAAAATTGTATGAAAAATACGTAATATTGAACACTATTTAAAAAAATTGTAATTACCAAATTTCTCATGTCAAACACAAATATAAAATCTAAATTGAAACCTATATTTTAAATGAAAAAATCTAATCATTAAGGAAATTCAAGAGTGAACAATTGCTAAGCGTGCAAATATAAAATTATCGAGTCGTTTTTACATGTAAAAAGGCCAATCGAAATTATAAAGATAATAAGATATCACCTAATGTATTTAAACATTACTTTTCGCCTTTAAAAACAGAAATTTATATTAAGCATATAGTGCGCCCTTAGAAAAGTTTATTATTCCTTTGAAGCCGGAAAGTTGATAAGAAAAAAAGAATGAGACGTATTTCATATTGATTTTAATCGCTTTAAAAACAATAAATTAACAGATTAAGTACCAGGCCACAATTAGTACTAAAGAAATGATAATTTTTGCTACTACGGTGATTGAAAGGAAAAAAAGGAAACGTATTAAACTTTATTTTCACTGAAAAAAAGTGAAAAGAATTAAACAAGCACGATTATACCTATGTAGTACTGTAAAAAGATTATTTTCTGGTGAACTTGAAAAGAAAAAAAGTTCAAATTTCAAACCCCAATAATGTTATTACGGCACCTGTTTTCTTAATGTACCACCAACTAATAATGACACACCCTATATCTAGTACTTGTCTATATGTTGCGATTTTTTTGACGGATTTCGGAAGTTATTAGAAGTAGTAATAGTCAGGTACATAGAATGTTGCAGGCGTCGTTAGGTTCGAACACGATACACGCAAATGCTGTGGATTGAACTATCGACGAACAACATCGAGGTAACTTAGGCGAATTGGACAAGATCTCAGACGTTGTCAAATGCCTTAGGGAGTTTTCGGGAAAAGCAGGAGAGTTTAACTCCTGGAAAAAAAGTGTAGAGAGAATATTAAGGATCTACGAAAATTGTAAGGGAACACCTAAATATTACGGTATACTTAACACCATTAGGAACAAGATAGTAGGGAACGCGGACATAGCATTAGAGTCGTATAACACGCCTCTAGACTGGACAGCAATTTCTAAATGTTTGACCCTACACTACGCGGACAAGAGGGACGTATCGACACTAGAGTACCAGATGACAGGACTAATACAAAGAAACTCGACAGTACAGGAGTTTTACCAAGCCGTGTACTCGCATCTTTCACTGATCCTAAATAAGTTAGGCGGTTTATGCATTGTTATGGATGGGAAGCCACGACTTGCCCCAAGCTTCGCTCTGCATTTATGCCTTAAATTGGAAAATCAGAAAATTCGTACGAATCACGCTCAAAACGGCCAACCCACAAGGAATAACTTTCATTACCCAAAACCTCCTATGCCCCAAAGAAACCACGCTTATAGAAACAGGAAACCATTTTATCCAAAACTAGCTTACACTGCACGCCCACAAAATCCGTTTACCGTAAGAGCAAACAACGGACAACCACCACCGCGTCCATCTGCACCAAAGCCACAAGAGCCAATGGATGTTGATAGGAGTATCCGTTCCCAACAAGTTAACTATGCTAATAGGCCAACGCAACATATTGAACTGATCCATACTGGAGAATTGTATGGCGACCTCGACGGTCGTATGATTCCGTCATTTAACAATTTTTCGACTTGACTCTCGACTTCCTCCTTTAATGAAGCTGGATAGGGATAACATTTTGTATAAACTGGGGAGTCGGTTGATGTACGAATTTCTCCTATTACTTTCGGAACTACCGATCCATAAGAAGGCTGCGAAGGACAGTACCGATGGATTTAAATCAAACTCTACACTGAAATCAAGAACTAGGATGTAGTTATTGAACTATTTACCTATGCTAAACTATGCTAAAATTTCTAGTGTTAAGTATGTTGTATTAAGCTATCAAGAAATTACTAGATGATTCTAACTCAGTCGTAATAAAATCAGAATAAAAAAATAAACTCTCTCAAAATTATTTAAAAGAGTGTAAGGGAAAATAAAATTTCTAATTTCAGACTCAGTCTCAAGTATAAAATGTGCTATATTTCATGTAACAAATGTCGTTGAAATAAAGTATTTAAAAATGTATCCCATTTTTGAATGCTTTTTTGCTTTATAGTAAAGATACAAAAAGTCAAAAATTAAAAAAAACTTTCCGAATTATTAGAACCAAGCGACCTTAATTAAACAAATTTTCTTTCGTGGAAAGATACCAAGTGGAATCATTTAACTATAAAGATAAAACGACTTCATTGGAAAATGTATCGACATTCGGGAAAAAAAAACTTAGTTGCAGAGAAATGAGTCTATGCTAAGCAAATTCTCATTCGCATTTTGAATATTTTTTTCGGTGTATCAGATGTCTGGCAATTGTACTAAAAAAAAAGTTTTTGGACATTTTTGAC